>BQNB010057849.1:0-24396 GCA_026074375.1 Tanacetum coccineum
GTAGATAGGTAGTATTGGTAATTTCAAGAATTTGTGTTTTGGGTCACTTTCATATTTATTTTATTTTTGTTAGAATTAAATGCAAAATCGTGTTTGTGGTTTGAACAAATTGCATGTTTCATCCGTATGATTCGAAAAATGCAAACAACCTCTTTGAGAAAATCTTGGGTCCGTTTTTGTCCATGGTCAAATTGAAATGACTAAAATACCCTTCAATTTCCTTCTTTTGATTTTCATTTTAACAAAGGGCATTTTAGCCATTTTGGTTTAACTAAAGACGAAAACATACCCAAAGTTTTTTCACAAAAAGATTGCTTGAACTTTTCGAACCATATGAACAAAACAAGCAATTTAACCAAACCACAAGGACAATTCTTGCAATATACTCATTTTGCTATTTAGAGAATTTAATCTTAAAATATTATTGCATCTTAAAAAAACAAGACATAACAACTTTCCCAAACACAATCCAACAAATTATTAAACACCCAAAAACATGCAAACAATAATGTCAAATCTCCAATCCTATATTTACAAAAACTTTCCATACACAAAAAGAAAAAACTGTTTTCATTTTTCTCCAAAAACCTTGTAAGACAAATGTTGTTTCTTTTCTTATTATTTTAAAATTTTATTTTTGTTTTTCTACACGTTTTTATACATGTTTTTTACACATATTTTTATGCACATGTTTCTATACACACGCTTTTATACACACATTTTTATACACATTTTTATACATATTTTTTAATACACATTTTTATACACATAATTTTATACACACGTTTTATATACACATTTTTATACATACATTTTTATACACGTTTTTATACATATTTTTATACACACGCTTTTATACATACGTTTTTATACACACATTTTTAAACACATTTTTACACACACATTTTTATATGCACATTTTTAAACACGGTTTTATGCATGTTTTTACATATATTTTTATACACGTTTTTATACATACGCTTTAAAACACTTATTTTTATGCATACGTTTTTATACCCACATTTTTACACATGTTTTTATACACATATTTTTATACACGTTTTTACACAGATTTTTAAACATGTTTTTATGCACGTTTTTACACACATTTTTATACACGTTTCTATACACACGTTTTTAAACACATGTTTTAATACATTTTTATACACATTTTATGCACGTTTATACACACGTTTTTATACACACGTTTTTATACACACATTTTTATACACATGTTATTATACACACATTAGTATACACGTTTTTATACACACACTGTTATACACACGTTTGTATAGAAACGTGTGTATAAAAATGTGTGTATAAAAATTTGTATAAAACGTGTGTATAAAAGCGTGTGTATAAAGATGTGTATAAAAACGTGTGTATAAAAATGTGTATTAAAATGTGTATATAAAAACGTTTGTATAAAAATGTGCGTATAAAAATGTGTATAAAAAATGTGTATAAAAACGTGTGTATAAAAATATGTATAAAAACGTGTGTATAAAAGCGTGTCTATGAAAACGTGTATATAAAAACGTGTGTATAAAAATATGTGTAAAAAACATGAATACAAACGTGTAGAAAAACGAAAATAAATTTTAAAATTAATAAGAAAAGAGACTTAAGAAAATCAAATTTTTAGTTAATTATAAACGGTCGTTAGTATAAAGGACTAACGTTGCAATAAAAAACAAACGATCGTTAACTTAAACTGCCCCGGTACACACAATAGCACGATTTCAAAAGTTAAGCGACACACTGGAAAAAAATAGTAGTCTACACACAATAACATAAAGTGGCAAGTATAATACATTTTTAGGCAATTAACCCTATAAACATATTTTTTTTTACCATATGCATTTCCTAAAAAATGATTTTTTTTACAAGAAGTAACATTATGTCACAAAGATTTATGAATATTTGGAGACCCACTTTGACATCACTACTTCTCTCACAACTCGTTTTGATAAAATTGGAGATTACTGTTGTTGTTCTCATTACATGTGTTTAGTTTTTAGGTGATGCTAACTATTTTTAAATCTAACCTAAGTTTTTTTTTAAACTAATCTAGCCCAAGTTCATTTGTTATGTTACACGTTCTCTAAGATTAAAACAAGATTTAAGGTATGCTTGTCATGTTCTGGATTAAGCACGCGCGCAAGAACAATCCAAAGTACATCACCAATCGTTGTTTATTTTATCTCTTATTTTATTAGCTTAATTTTTAAATTTTTATTTTTGGATCATGGTTTCAATCATAAAACATGAACACAAGGTGTATACATGTATTTTAAATATGGCATGTGTTTTTTTTTTTTGCCATTTTCGTATGATACAAAAATGTCTAAACATGTTTAAAAAGAAAATTATATATTTTCTAAAAATAGTGATTCATACACTCACAAAATTGATTGAGACACTTCAATGTACAAATAATTAAAACAGTTTGTATTTACAATACAACTGTTTATGCTTTTTTAGAATGTCTCAATCAAATAAGGGAGCGTGCAAATCACCTCCTATTTCCGAATGTGGATATGAGTTAATATTACAGGTTTACAAGCATAATGTTTTAGTTCATTTATACAAGGAGAAATTATAAGAGGCCTATGTATGATAACGATTTCACCGGTGTTATGCTGAGGTGGAGCCGCGATAAGCGGTATTACCATACCGGCATATGCAAAAACCTAAAGCTGTTGGGATTTGAGTTAACCCATCAACGTGGGTTGCAACGCATGATCTCTTATTTTCTTTTCTTTTCATTTCTTTTCTTTTTTTGCCTTTTTATGGGTTTTTGGTGTGTGTATGTGTTGAGTGTGTGTGTTAACGGTGTGTGTCTTGTTAATGTGTGTGCTTTTTAGTGTTTGTTTTTACAACTTTTTGGTGTGTGTATATCTTGAGGAAGAAGACAATGGGTAAGGGTGATTCAAAAATGGTACAAATGTGGAGAAAGAGACGCATTTAGGTGTGTGTATATCACGAGCTTCGTTTTTTTATATCTCAGGCCCAACCCATTTAAATTTACGGTATAGTTATTTTTTTATAGTAATTTATAATTTAACTAGTTACAAAGCCCGCCCGATGGGCGGGCTTGTTTTGTGAGTATCCAAGTGAAAAATTAATTAGCGGATAATGAATTACGAACAACGTGAAATTTTTATAGAGTGAATAAAAAACTAAAAATTTGAATGTTAATTCGATAAGAGAAAATAAAACATAATAAATTGTCCGCCATTACAAAAGTATATGATTTTAGTTCAAATGTGAGATGAAGCATCATTGTATGAAATTAAATTGTATGAAAAACAGGAAAAGAATTAAAAAAATTTGGGTCCTAAAAGGGTGGTGTTATGGGGTGTTATGATTGCAGAGGTTTTTTGATGTGTTGGTGTTAAATTGTTAAAGTTGGTGTGACGCTGATGTCACGATGTTATGGTACTTAAGCCTCTAACTAATTGTCTAAATCAAACTTGAAGTTTAAGGATTCTTCATGGGCGAGTTTCAACTATATGTTAAGTTTTATAAATTCAAAAACCAAAGTTTGATATTAAATGTTTGCATGTTCAAGTTAACCAAAATAACCCGCATAAGTTTTTTCAAATCATATAACACCACCCAAATAAGCTTACTCGAGTTCGAGGTGAATCAAATTACGTTAATACGAGTATTTTTGACAACCTTATTTAGGTGGGCTAACGAAATTAAACCAACCCATTTCTACAAAGAAATAAAAGTATGACTCATGCTTGCAACTTTGCAAGCAATTATGAAAACAAAACCATTTATGGTTTGTTGATAGGTTTATGATTAGGATTTGGATTAGAATTTAAAGTTGGTTTAGGATTTAGAATGGATTTGAGGTAAAAGAGAGAAAATAATATTTAAATATATATTATATATTAAAATATAAATTAAAATTTATTTATATTTATAATAAAAAGATAAATAAAAAAATTGTGAAGGAAAAAACATATGGGCCCACTCATGTCATAAAACCCCTCATACCCCTATCTTTTGTACATGCCTAAATATTTATCTTATGTAGTTAAACTCAAATACAAAAAGTGCAACCAAACAATGATTTTAAAGTTTGAAATCCAAAACCCAAGCAAAACCCCCCAACCAAACGGGCCCTAAGTGGAGTGGGAACCAAAACTTACTCGAGTGTTCACTCACGGGGTACATTTCAAAACCACAACCAAAACTGATTCTTGAGTATGCAATTTTGAATCAAGGAATGGTGAGTGACTCATCCTTGGTGAGTGGTAAAGTTTTATTGTTTTTTATTTAGTTTTTGAGTGTGTGAGGGGTATTTAATACAATATATTTTTTTATAAAGTGGGTATTTTAATAAAAGGTGAGTTATGATGAGTGAGTGGTGACGACTACAAGTGAAAGATGAGTGTGAGTGAGTTTGAGATGGCGCTGATGTGCATGATGAATTTGAATATACCACTTCCTTTAGCCTTAAAACTTAAGATTATTGTTAACTTCTAAGTTTTTCACATAATTTACTATTTTTAATACATGCTTGATGCTACCAACAAAATTGTGCAAAGAAAAATAAAACTCATACGCATTTATTGTAGAGATTTAGGTGATACTGACAAAGAGAAATAACTATTTGAAGATATGCAACAAAATAGATGACGTTTTCTACAACTCTCAAAAATAAAATTGACTAATTTATGGGGTAGCGATCTCCCTTAAATGATCATTTGTACCCTTTATAGTTTCAGTTTTTTTTATAATTTTGTTTATGTTATAAAACTGTGAAACTGAAAGTGCGAAGAAAAATATATAAAGTTTAACAAGTCAAAAGTATTAAATTGTCAAAAAATACATAACGGAAACTGAAAAAAAATGTGTTGTACTATAAACAGAGACACAAAATAATTAAAAAGTATAAAACATTTGTACTTTTTATGAGTCAGGGGACCAATAATAGTACCCCTAATTTATATCACCCCACAATAGGTGTCAGTGTGACAATAAGACCATGAGAAAGTGAGTTAATGGGGAGTTATATGGATGCTGACAAAGTGGCTCAAGCAGCTAGAAAGATTGGTTGTGTCACTCTTAAAACTCCATTTACTTATTTAGGTTCGAAAGTGGGTGGCCATATGTCTAGAATCCAGTCTTGGAATGAAACGATTGAAGTAATGGCTTCTCGTTTATCTAAATAGAAGATGAAGACTCTTTCGATATGAGGTAGATTAACCCTTCTTAAATCGGTTCAAGGATCGATGCATATTTATCATATGTCTATATTTAAAGTTCCTATAAAGATTCTGCAAAGTATGGAATCCATTCGTTCATATTTTTTCAATGCTTCTGATCCTCTTGCTAAAAAACCGACTTGGGTGAAATGGATAAATGTGTTAGCTTCTAAAGAAAAAGGCGGCCTTGGAATTTCAGGCTTATACGCTCTGAATAGAGCTCTCATGTTTAAATGGGTGTGGCGTTTCCTTTCTCAAAACTCTTTACTATGGGCGAACGTCATCAAATCTATTCATGGAGATCACGGAAAAATTGGTAAACAGGTGAAAGTCTCTTATCCTTCTATTTTGCTCGACATTGTTAAATAGGTGGATTTGTTAAAGAAACGGGGTTTAAATTTACTCAGTTTCGTTAACAAAAAAGTAGGCAACGGTTCAGATACTTTGTTTCGGGAAGAAACTTGGCATGGGGATGTTGCGTTTAAATTTTTGTTTCCAAGGGCTTACACACTGGAATCTTACAAAAATATTTATGTTGCTTCTAAGTTATCTCAAAACAGCTTGGCTTTCACTTTCCGTCGTGAACCTAGGAGAGGAGTGGAGCAAGATCTGTTTGATTCTCTGAAGGCGATGGTGGAAGGTACTTCTCTCGTAAACATCAGGGATAAATGGATTTGGTCCTTGCAAAGTTCATAAGATTTCACCGTCGCCTCAATTAGAAAATTGATCGACGAGTTCACGTTATCGGAGGTCTCTTCTAGAAATCGTTGGATCAAAGCGGTGCCTATTAAGGTAAATGTTTTAGCTTGGAAAATCAAGTTAGATAATCTTTCAACTAGATTGAACATTTCTCATTGTGGAATGGATATTGACTTTATTTTATGCCCTACATGCTGTAAAGCGGTGGAATCAACTAGGCACATCTTCTTCACTTGCCAAATTGCTAGAGATATCCTTCATTTGATCACCAGCTAGTGGAATATTTCGTATATGGAAGTTTCTTCTTATGAAGAATGGTTGGCTTGGATCTTGAGTCTTCGGCTTTCGATCAAACATAAGCGTATTTTTGAAGGAGTTTATTATGTGACGTGGTGGCATATTTGGAACTTCCGTAATAAAACTATCTTCAGTTCTGAGTCTCCATCAAAGGCAACTATTTTTGATGAAGTACAATCTATATCTTTCTACTGGTGTCGTTAAAGATGTAAAGCTTATTTTAGTTGGATTGAGTGGCTTAAAAACCCTCACCTTGTCACTTTGTAATCTTCTAGCTCCTTGCTAGTTTTTTTTTCTCTCAATAATATTCGCCGTTCAAAAAAAATAATAAGACCATGAGAAAATGAGAAAATTCACTAAATATCTCAAAAGTTAAGGGTATTTCCACTTTTTAGGAGAAAAAAATAAAACCAAAATTTTAAAATAGACTGTATTTTTTTTTGCAAATGACGAGCGTCTATTGTATTTTTGTCGATCAAATTTTGTCTCTTTTCAAGAAAACAAAAAATATATAAACAAAATTGATTATTGGGAAAAAACATAATTTGGTTACATGAAAGTATTATAACCGTTAGTCGCGCAAAAAATATCTCACTAACCAGTAGTAATTTTTAAATTGAAAAAAAAATACGTGTCAAAATATTAGTGAAGTAGATAGGTCGTATTTAGGGCTGAGCAACGAGTCAAACCCAAACCGAACTGACGAAACCCGACCCGTACCGAAAACCTTTTTTGAGAAAACATGAATCGAGGACCGAACCGAAGTTAATCTAGCGAACCGAAACCGACCCGAAATTAACCTAGCCAAACCGATTTAGATAGTTTAGGTGTATTTTTCTCGGTTTTGCCCCGAACCGAACTGAGCCAAACCGAAACCGAAAACCATAATTATATAAAACCGAACCGAATAAGGTCAGCTCAGTTCAGTTTGGTCCGATTCGATTCAATTTATCAAATCGGTCCAGTTTTTTGGTTGATTTTGCTCCGCCTAGTCTGTATTGGTATTTCAAGAATTTGGTTTTTTTCCCCAATTCCGCATTTATTTTATTTTTGCTATTTAGAGAATTTTATCTTAAAATATTAATGCATCTTAAGAAACAAGACAATAACAACTTTCTCAAACACAATCCAACAAATTATAAAACATTAAAAACATACAAACAATAATGTCAAATGTCCAATCCTATTATTATAAAAACTTTCCATACAAAAAAAAGAAAAAACAGTTTTCAATTTTCTCCAAAAACCTTGTAACACAAATGTCATCATTAGCACAATATCAAGAAACACAACAAACACCACTTTTAATAAAAACAAACCAAACCCATAACAACATTCTACATGAAGATCAAAAAAATGATGACAATAATCTTGATAATGGTCTTCAAAGATTGGATGTTTATCTACTATTAATGGGTTTAAACCAAGATTCATTTTTAAGATTTGGGTTATCATGGTTTATGTTTTTAATGATTGGTGTTGTGGTACTTGTGACTGTACTAATGTTGACTACTAATTGTTTGAGATGTGATTTGTATCAAGTCGAAGGGTTTGAGCTAGCATTTAGGCATTTCCTTAATTAGCGATACATAAATTGATTCCTCACTTGTGTTTACTAAATCTAGGGGCTCTTTAACATCAAGCCATTCTATTTCATTGTCATTCAAGTTAGGCCCAAAATTATCCACAACAGTTGCGTCCCTCAGCTCCAGCTCCAGTTGTGGTGTATCTCTTTGTTCTTCATTGTGTGTTACGGTGTTGTTGTCTTCAGGGTTCCCCTCTCTTCCTTGATCTCTTTCTTCTGATTTTTCGTTTTTGGATTTGTCGTTTTGGGGTTGAGCATTACGGGTCTTTAGTTGGGTAAGAACGAGCATACAAAACTGGGGAGATACTCAGTTTTGAGTTCTTAATCGTGTCGCTAGGTAGTGTGCCTGCTATTTGATCGGTGATGGCTTTCAACACTGTGTCAATTTTGTTGGTCATCTCACTTTATTGTTGTTTGAAATCGGCTTCAAACTTGGACAATCTAGCGTCTTAAGATGCCATAAAGTTGGATACTAGTCCTTCTAGATTTGACTGATTGTTAAAGCCTTGAGGACGGTTGTTAAAGGAATGGTTTGGTGTTGAACCGTTGGGTTGGAATTGGTTAGGTGGGTTTTAAAAATTATTTTGAGAATTTTGGGGTTGTCTCCACCTAAGGTTTGGGTGACTTCTCCATGATGGATTGTAGGTGTCACCAAGATTGTTTTGCTCGGGCTTCAAAGTATACAACTTACCTCCCACTTCATCGGTACGTGAGGATGTGTATTCAACAATGGCTTGTTCAGGATCTTCCATGCAATACTGAGTGTCGTGAGGACCACTGCAGATCTCATATGAGGTAGTGATTTGGTTCACTTGAGTAGGTTGTGTCAGAGCAAGATGAGCTTCCATCAAGCGTTGAACTTGATTTTCGAGCTCGATGAGGCGGCGGTCGGATGTACTCGGGACATCTTGAGGCTGAGCGATTGCCTTGACCGGCTTAGCGAAATCCCTTGGGTCGTTCCAACTTTCGTTGTCATAGAGGGCGAGGTCCTCTAATAATGCCCAGGATTCTTTGGCGTTTCGGTCACGAAGCTTAGCACTAGGCGATTGGTCAATGGTTCATCTTGTGACAGGATTGACATGCTCATAAAAAAATTTGTACTTGGAGCCAAAGGTCGATGCCATGATGAGAGACTTTTTAGAGTAAGTCCTTGAAACGAGTCCATGCTTCAGATAGAGATTCTCCATGATGTTGTTAGAACATCAGAACATCATTGCAGAGTTTTGCAGTCCTTCCTGGTGGAAAGAATTGAGCAAGGAAACGAGTAGTTAGATCCTCTCATGTGGTGATGGATCCCGCAGGAAGACGTTCAAGTCAATTGCTAGCTTGATCGCGAAGGGAAAATTGATATAAACGCAGGCGCGTTCTTTCCTTATTTTCACCATCAAGGTCAAGTGAGTCCACAATTTTTAAGAAATCCTTGAGGTGTTGGCTTGGATCCTCGGACCGAAGTCCGTGGAATGAGCATTCGTTTTGCACCAACCGGATGGTGTCAGATCGAAGAGGTACCACGTTGTTCCCTACGGAGAGCTCAATGGTATTCTTATAGCCCTCGTGGCTAGGTTTAGAGTCGTCTCCAAGAGTACGGATAGGATTCTCGTCTCCCATGGTGGTTAACGATAATGGATTACGAAACAAATAACACAAAAAAAAGATAGACTACAAGAAAGCTAATATGCGAAAATAATTCTCACTTGAAAGGATTCAAGCGAGTAGAACTAAGCTAAACTATGATCAAAACCTAACTATTCTCCACGCAGGAGCGCCAAAAACTTGATGCGGTTGTCGTAAGAGACTTCTACAAGAAGTTTTACAACTCTCTAGGCAGAGTACCTAACCGTTGTAGTAGTAATATAGGGAAGACTCGGAGGTTGTTATCGTTCTCTAGGGGAATAGGTTGGAAAGACTTGATCACGGTCTAACATAATTCTAGAGGTTGAGAAAAGATTATTTTTGTATTTTTATGTTTATAAGAAAGTAGGTAAATCATATGTTTTGAAAGGTTTGGTTTGGTTTTAGCTATTAAACTAAATAAACTATACTAATGGTGATAAAAATATAATAAAAAGGTTGCGTTCATTTAATCATGTATTACTTCCTAGATTTTTTTTTGAACGGCAACTTTATTAAAAAAACTAGCAAGGAGCTAGAAAGACATTACAAAGAAATAAGATAGCGGTTTTTTAACCAATACTCCCAAGAAAAAGCCCTATTACATCTACTAGAACAACATAAAAAGGACCAAGAAACAATGTCATCAAAAATCGACGAACGATTAAGAGGCGAAGCGTCAAACACCAACTGATTTCGAAGCCTCCAAATCCGCCACCAAGCAACATAAAAAACACCTTCTAAAATAGACTTGAGACGGGAAGAAAGCCAAAAGGATAGGAACCAAGCATCCCAATCCGAGAAAGAACAAATCTCCTGCCAATCCAAGTCCCACCAACGACAAATTTTACGAAGAACAACCCGAGCCACTTCACATCGAAAGAAAACATGCTGAACATCCTCCATAGCAGCATTACAAAGAGGACACAGATGGGAATCCAACAAAACACCTCTACGGCTAAGATTGACTCTAGTAGGTAACCTATCACGACGAGCACGCCAAGAAAAAAACATTAACTTTAATAGGAATGAATTTTACCCATCTCGTTGCAACATCCGACGAAGGGAGAAACAAGTCATCAATAAAGTTTCTGATGACTTTAACCTTGAACTCTCCATCTCCCGACAATACACAAGTCCACCTATCTTTGGAAGACGAGAGGACAAATTACTTCCTAGATTGCTTCTCCTAGTGTTGTTGCTTTGTCACATTTGTGATGATCTATGTAATTATTTCCTAGGTCTTGAACGGATTACACGAACCCGCCGTCTATATAATATTCCGTGGAGGCAACACACAAGTAAGGTAGTATGAAGACTATTACAAGACCCCTAAGAGTATGTTAAATGCATTTAAAATATTTTAAAAGTAGATCAACCATATTAAGGGGAAATATAGTATGAATACTGTTACCCAATGGTATCCTATATACACAATCATGTTTCCCTAGACATATCAACAGCGATACAGACAAAAGCTGGTTTTCTAAAGCCTAACATGCATATTCATCACAAGAAGCAACATCACTGAGATCTACATTCTAGGTTTCATACAATCATAAATGAACACAATAAGGAGCTTAGCCAAGCATGTTAAAGATAAAGTAAGAACAATAATGAATCACACAACAAGACACATTGAATGATTAAGATAGTCTTACTTGATTAAAATATGAATTAAAGGAGTTACAATAGGGTTTTGAGGCCCAAAAATCGTCCTAATAAGCTGCCAAACGAACTAGGGTTCGTCTCCCTTTATTACTCTAAAGTTACACACTTATAACCTTAAAAACGGATTTGTATATAAAGGAAAATCGCTGCAACGGCGTCGCTTTTTAATCGTGACGTCGTCATAAGAAGAATCTTCTAGATCTGCGTGTGAGTCAGTGCGGGCTGACGCCGTCATGAAAGCTTATGACGCCGTCACTATATGGGTTGTGACGGCGTCGTGTAGAACTGGTGACGCCGTCTCTAGGCTCCGTGAGCACAAATCTTCAAGTGTCTTGGTGTTGGTTCGTAATCTTGTTTGTTTCTTCTCTAAATGAGCCCAAGTCACGTGTATTTCCTCCAAATGTCTTCTAAATGCTAAATACCTGAAAATGAACGATTAAGTACCTATTTTGGGCATAAATGCACGATTTAGGGGGTTAAATGACCTCGAAAAAGTGTATAAAATGACACCTTATCAGGGTATTATTTAGATGTTTGGCAGAACATCCAGTCTCATGGCATAAATTTGGGTAGGATTTGCAAACATTAAGGTTCAGTGTCATGCGCATAGGGCAATAATAACTGTTTCTTTTGACTTATGAATGTGTTTCATTTGTCTACTATTACCAAGATCTTGTGGTCCATTTGCTTTACTTATAAAACCTATGAATTTCACTCAACATTATTGTTGACCATTTTTAGCATGTTTTATCTCACGTCTTTAAGGTATAAATTTCTTGGATGGGAGTCGCACGGATATCTTTTGAAGACTTTGCATATTTTCACATTCGATGAAACCTTCTTTTGAAACTTTATGTTATGTTTAATCATTTTGGGACATGTTTTATTATGAACACTGATAATAATATTATATCAAATGTGAACTTTTTTCAAAACGTCTCATTTAAAGGTCGTTTTCTATAACTTGTACTATGAGCTAAGAAGTAGCACCCCCGGTTACCTTTCGCTGCTATCCGAATTTGGGGGTGTTACAGTATCCGCCGCCGTAACGCGCGGATACCCTGCTAGTAAACTATTAATGTAAGATGGATGAAGTATCGTACAATTAGGGTATAGAATTTAGCAGTCACATTTTTAAAGCCCTAGACCAGATGCTATAGAGGGTGGAGACTTTCATCATCACACGCCTGTGATTAATCAGATTTACTGGATTCGTGCCATGATCCTTACTAAGTTAATGATTGGGTAATTATGTGCCGCCACCTGCGATTAACCCACCACGACCATTGGCACCTCTAGTCAAACCACCACCGCCACGAGTGCATTGGCACCTCCACCGTCGCCATCATGGCTTTGAATCCGACAACAATTTTTAGATCCACCTAGCATCTACTATACTTGTAGGTTCAAGTTTTTATGGTGATCATGCGATGATGATGGTGGTTTATATATCATAACATGTAGTTTTGTGTGTGTGGCTTGTGGCTGGAAAAAAAAGTGAAAATAGAAAGAAGATGAAGATACAAATTATCATTTTTTTACTATTATTTTGTTATTTTAGATTTTCAACAGGTTAATAAATGAGGTTATTGAACTAGTGGCTCATAAAAAAAACGAAAATGATTAGTATAATGATGATAGGGTTCAAATCCTATTACGATGGGGGTGTAAACCCACAACCCCATTTATAAAACTTCTAATATGTTAATTATAAGGGATGATCTTATATCATAACTTTTTTTAAATATTAATATGACACGTTTGTATAGATTAAAAATAGTTTTAAGCTATGATTGTCACGCTCTGAATTAAGCACGCGCGCAAGAACAATCAAAAGCAACCCACCAATCATTGTTTTCTTTATTTCTTTGAAAGTAAGAAAGAAAAAGCTGTAATGATGATGTTTTTCTTAAACTATGTGTTTTTTGTCTGTGGACAATAAGTTTAAGACGGAGGGAGTATAACAAAACTTTAAAACTATTGTTAACTTCTTACTTTTTCACGTAATTTGTTATTTTTAATACATACTACAAGTACCAACAAAACTGTGCAAAGAAAATGAAAAACCATACATATATATTGCAAAGATCTAGCGGTATGTTTGGTACGGTAGAATGGAAAGCAGAGAAACAGAATGGAAGAGCATTCTCGTGTTTGTATGTGCTTGAGAATGAAATTGGTGAATCAATATTGATTCCCATTCCATTCTCACCATTCTCTTAAACTTGTGAAGAAATAAGATAATTGGTAGACAAAAAGTAAGGCTTCTACGATTGATTCTCTCGTTCACTACCCATTATAGATCATCTTTCTCATTCAAATGCTCACATCATTATTTTACTGTTTGAGTTTCTTCAAAATTAATCACAACAATTATAATTAAATTCATCACAACTATTATAATTAAATTGACGAATTGCACCCAACAAAGAATCTTGCGATTGAAAGTTGGCATGTACTTGCTTTACCAAACTTAAAAAAATTAAATAAACATATTATTTCAATGATGATTTATGTAATTGAACGAGTATTGAAGACCCGCGCTTTGCTGCTGCGGATCAAGTTTACTGGGACAAATTTATAAATAGCGTAAAAGTGACGGTAGTTTCCGTAATTTGATACATAGTTCAAGGAGCTGTTTTGTAAATTTAAATGGGCCGGGTGGCTGGTTTTGGGTTGGTTATGGTTGGGCTGGGGTTTTTTGGGTTTGTTCCGGTTCTGTTGCCTAAATGGGCTAATGAGTGGGCTAGTATTAAAAACAATATTTTATGATTAAAAAATTAGGACAATTATTTAGTTGTCTTTAGTATATTTATAAATATTTAAATGAAAATAAACTCATTTTTATATGATGATAAAATTGTCTATATCATACGCTTTCTTTATATGTACCAAACAATAGAATCTTTATTCTTTCTCTCCCATGATTCAATTTCTCTATGATTCCATTCTCTTTTACGATTCCATTCTACGGCATTCCCTCGTACCAAACGTGCCCTAGGTGACACTCACAAAGAGAAATAACTACATCAAGATATGCAACAAAATAGATAACCTTTTTTTACAAATTTCAAAAACATAATTGACTAATCTATATCAACCTATAATAGGTGTTACAAATAAGACCATTAAAATATCAGAAAATTCAATATCTCAAAAGTAAAAGGTATTCCACTTTTTAGAGAAAAATACCAAAATTTCAAATTTGACCACGTATTTTTTGTGCGATTGACGTCTATCGTATTTTGTGCGATCAAATTTTACTTCTTTTAAGAAAACAAAAAATTATATAAAAAAGTTGGTTTTTTTGAAAAGGACATAATTTAGTTATATGAAAGTATAATAACCGTCAGTGGCACGAAAAATATCTCACTAACTACTAATAATTTCTAATTTGAAAAAAACACGTGTTAAATATTACTAGTGAAGTAGATAGGTCGTATTTAGGGTTGAGCAACGGGTCCAACTAGAACCGAACTGATCAAACCCAACTTGAACCGAAAATCGATTTTGAGGAAAACATGAACCGAGAACCAAACCGAAGTTAACTTAGTAAAACCGGTTTAGATAGTTTAGGTTTTTTTTTTTAGTTTTGACTCGAACCGAACTGAGGAAAACCGAAACCGAAAACCATAATTATATAAAACCGAAAACCAAACCGAATAAGGTCGGTTTCGTTCGAACTGGTTCGGCTAGTTTTTTTATTGATTTTGCTCCGCCCTAATCGTATTCGTATTTCAAAATTTTACATTGTGTTCTTGAGTAGAAGTTAATGAAGAAAAGGAAAGAAAGTGAAAATAAACACATCTAATTTGTGTTCTTGAGTAGCACTTAAAAGGAAAAGAAATAAAAAAGTAGTGTAATTTGGTTCAATTGTAAAGTAAAATGTTTCCTCCCATATTTAGGCTCAAAGTGTTTACTTCCTTTTACTTTTACTTTTCTTTATTAAAAAAATACTATAAAAACTTAAGAACACAATGTTAGGTTTTTTGCCACTTTCATGTAAGGAGGAGCATTTGGGCCAGAATCCCGATATCGAACCAGAACTGTACCGGTACCATGAATCGAGAAAAAAAAATCGGGACCACTAATTCGGCATCGGTACCAAAACGGGATAGTATAGGAAAATACCTGAAGTTTGAGTAGTTATAAGGAAAGAAACCAAACGTCCCCAAAACCTACTGTAACAACCATAGCTCTGTCACAAATCTCAAAAAAATAAACCTTAACTTATTATTAATCACTCAAATAATCAAATTTACTATCTTTCAATCATCTCGATCACCATCACTGAAAAAAATATAAAGGTCCTCTTTTTTTACATATGTAATAAGACGTCCATAACATGCACCGTAGTTTGCAATGATTATTAATTTATTTTATCTAATAATCAATATATATAATCACTCGAAAATGCATGTTATATCCTGTTTTTTTGTTGTTGTCATAGAAAGTTACTAGCGTGAAATTTATAAATTTTTTAGGTCTATCAAAAAACGGGAAGTACCAGATAGGTACCAATTTTCCGGTACCGGTTCTGGTACCTAAATCCCGTTCGGTACGATACCAGTACACCCGTTTCATACTCGGGGAAAAATCGGCACACTAATTTGGTACGTGTTTGCTACCGGAATTCAAGTCTAAATGCTCATCCCTAGTTTCATATTCTATTTTTGCTATTTAGAGAATTTTATATTAAGATATTATTGCATCTTAAGAAACAATACAATAACAACTTTCTCAAACACAATCCAACAAATTATTAAAGGGAATTTCTATTTATTTCCCCATGACAATTTTGTGTTGGTGACAAATGCCTCAAAAAAATCAATATTTCTCAAATGCCTCAGAGCCAACCTAATTGAAAATTGAAAAATGATTTGTATGCCTAAAATATGAACCTAATTTTGTACCTAAGAATATGATTGGTGCAATGCAAAAAGTGATTGGTGCAAAAGTAAGACAGAAGAAATATAGTACACTTGTCATCTAATGAATTGTTAGGTCTAACTTTAGGTCTCTTTTGTAGGCATGAATATCAAATGCTCTTGAAAATTTTAGTATTTGTATGTACACTTTTTACTAGCTATGTTTTTTATTACCTTGAGCTACTCCAGTATTCATACTCGGGGTAACTTTTTTTTTAATCATTTCTCATCTTCAACTCATTACCACCAACGCAATCTCTCCACCTCCATCATCTCCAACCCACACTCATAGCTTCAACTAACAAAAAAAACAATAAACAGAAATCCTTATCTATTATACTAAAAGATTGAGCCCCTAAATTTATTGGTGCTGCATCTTTAAATGATTTGTCTCACCCAGAGAGCCATAAGTACAAAACCCTACTGCATACATTGATAAGCATCTTGAGGAGTACCCCATGCTTCCATGATTATATCGAAAAATATGTAGAGTTTTTACATTTAATGCAACAATATTAATGAGGGAAGGACCATTTGTGTCAAAGTATTAATGAGGGAGGGACCATTTGTGTCAAGATTATGTAGCTTTTTCTCAAAGCTAACCCTAATCCTAACACTATAAATATGGGGTCCATAAACCTCATTTTTCATCCCATACCTCTCCTCTCTTCTCTCTTGGTCGAAATTAAGAATCCCCATGAAAGGGAACCTGGAATTTCGGTCCATTCGAACAGTGTTTGATATTCTCTTTTGATCGAAATTAGGGATCCCCATGAAAGGGAACTTGAAATTTTGGTACATTGTTTAGACTTTAGGCTTTAGGGTTTAGGCTTTAAGCTTTAGGCTTTAGGCTTTAGAACTATTGTTTTCTTTGTTGTTATAGATAAGTCATCTCCTATCTCTTGGTCGAAATTAGGGATCCCCATGAAAAGGAACTCGGAATTTCGGTCCATTCGAACAGTGTTCTATATTCTCTTTTGGTCGAAATTAGGGATCCCCATGAAAAGGAACCCGGAATTTCGGTCCATTCGAACAGTGTTTGATATTCTCTTTTGATCGAAATTAGGGATCCCCATGAAAGGGAACCCGGAATTTCGGTCCATTCGAACAGTGTTTGATATTCTCTTTTGATCGAAATTAGGGATCCCCATGAAAGGGAACCCGAAATTTCGGTACATTGTTTAGACTTTAGGCTTTAGGGTTTAGGCTTTAAGCTTTAGGCTTTAGGCTTTAGGCTTTAAATAAATGGCAGGATCAATGGTATACTAAAAGATTGAGCCCCTAAATTTATTGGGGCCGTATCTTTAAATGATTTGTCTCACCCAGAGAGCCATATGTACAAAACCAAACTGCATACTCAAACTCAATATCATGGAGTATTAATGATTAGTGATCAATGCATTTTTACTGTGGAATCATTCTGTGCATCTTTTAGTCTTTTTAGAATCTTTATCTCCTTAACAAACTTTATAGTTTGTGTTATTAAGAAAATCAAATAGCTTTGATATTTATAAAGTCTTTTTTTCATATTCACTATGAGTCCTATATAAACTCCCATCAATTAGATGTGCAAACCTATCACTTTTGTTTTGTCCTGCACCGTATGCGATTTTATAAGTGAATCAAGACAGGGATGGAGTCAATCCGTATTTACCGCGTTAGACCAAGTTCGGCTTACAAGAACAAGAAGAAAATAACCATTAATCAAAACGAACGAACAAACAATTCCTATGCTATCCTACTCCCATCCTCATATCACACAAAACTACAACCACATCATCAACCCAAAAGATTTGAACTTTAATGAAAATTAATGATTCAGAATTTCTTTTCTTTGTGTTGTGCAACACATCATGACCTTACAAGATCATTAACGATAACGATTTCAATCGATCTTTAAAATGTTTTAAAAAAATAGAATCTTCAGAAGAAAAACTTCTCTTGTATATTCGAAAGAATGATTAGATTTTATAACTATTTTGTTACAATCTATCTTTGTTTGGTTTCAAGGGAAACACAAAAACAAAACCTAGCTGCGACTTTTTGGAAGATAACGGTTTATGTGGCGTTTTTGACATGGCACCTGCCACCACTCGCCCACTACCACAAGAGCTTGCCGTTTTGAAAATTTTCCATATTCTCGCCTGTGAAAACGAGTTAGATGAAGACAAACAAGTTTCGGAAATATAATTGTCTTGTTTTAAACAAACCAACGGATAGTTTGTCACTATTTTCCTTTTGTGGATGGGATATGGTGGTGATGTATGATCTATGTTGTTGATGCGTTTGGTTTGAGAGGAATTTAGTGGATGCAGCCGTTTCCCAATAAGAAGAGCATTTAGGGTTGAGAGATTTTATTTTACCTAAATATAGGGCTTTCATATTTGGGCTGATCATTTTTGTCATTGTAAGTGGGCTAGGAGCAATCCAGTTCGAAATTTTACTAATTTGGCTAGGTTGGAAAACGTTTTTGTTAAATGAAATTATGGGATGGTTAAAATTATCGCATGTTTTTTTTACTACGTAGTATCATATTGTATATTTTTATTATTGTATTGTATTTTATTGTTTGTCTATTTGTATACTTTGAGCAAACTACGAGTGGTGCATAGCATATATATAAAGATTTAGAATTGTAGATATGTAAATATTATTTGACATTGGTTCAACATGTATTTCACGAGAAAAAAGTTTAAAAAATCACTTAATCATTACTATTCATTTCTTAAGGCTTATTTTGAAGTAGCCTGAATTATTATGCAATAAACACTTAGATACAACCGGTGTGCATCGCATGGTTTGCATGTTCAACAACACATCTAAACATTACACGGCCGCTATTCCCAAAGTATACACAATTAGACTAACGCATCAACATTCTAACAAAATCATTATGCAAGCAACCACATGAGAAAAAAATTTGACACAAGCCGTGTGCATCGCACGGGTCTGCAAGCCTCATTACTATAAAAGATTCAGTTTTCATATATTCAATGGGATTTACCATTCATACCGATGATGAGCCTCTCCATTTGCCCTCTGATCTTATATAATAAATGGGAATGATTCAACAATCAGCAGTAGGTTTTCACTACCAGGAATGCATCATGAATGTATATCAGTTTCAGAATACCAAAGATACATCTTCTACTTATTTACCATTCAATTGGGCATCTTTTCAGTTGGTGATTTTAGTAGGCTGCATCCATTTTATAATCCATTCGCATATTCTAGATCCATCCATTTCCACCGCCTCAATTTCTCTATTTTTCGGCAAACCTTCCGCCGTCGTCTTAATCAAATTATATGTGTTTATTTACAGCTTCTCTTGCACCACATTGGAAATACAACAATAGAGAAGTGAACTACGAATTTCCGAGCAAAGCAATTTGTCAGGATTTTTTTATATATTCATGTATATGAGATTTGATGTCAGGATTTTTTTTATTTTCCTTTCCGAATGGTACAAACAATTTGTCAATCATGTGGTCAATTACTGTGATTTATAAGTTTTTGAGGAAATGTCTAAATTGAATATTAGCAACACAAAGCTCGTTTATATGTTCATGTATGTTTGCTTTTGATCTATATACCAGCTTGATAAATGCATTTCACCATTATCATGTAATGAGAATTTTAGTCGCTCGTCTCTCGTTTTGCATCCATTGTTACTCGTTATGTCATTACACTTTAAGAAAGCAACATTTTTTTTGGAGTGTTGCAATCAACTATAAAATGTGCAACACTTAAACTAAGTGTCGTAATTAAACATTAACAAATGCCATAGTAAGTCTTACAATATCTTTTTTACTTAAAACGAATTGGGGTTTCCATTTTTTTTGGCAATTGGTTATGAAAAATTAGGGTTTTTGTAAATTGATTAGATTTTTGAAAAATCATCACCGACTTTTAGCTTACTTTTTGATTATAGAGATGTTAAACTAACATTGTTGTTAGTTGTAAAAGAATGTAAGATTGGGTTATGTTTGTTTGTTTCAGCGAGTATGATTTATGATGGTAAAAATGATCAATTTGCAGGTGAGAATGCGGGAGAATTTGGTTAGGGATGTTCAAGAAGCAGGTAGGATTTTGACAACGGAAGATTTGAGAGACTATAAACTCGATGTTATGGATGCACATGCTTTTAAGACTTGGGGGTATATTATAGTGGTCAAGTGGTAAATTTGGCTCTTAAACTACTTTTGTTTGGAGTTTTGTTATAAGTTGCAGAAAAAGCTCTTCAGGATTATTCCTATAAGTATGTGTGTTACACTTTTTGTGTTGTATTTGGAAAAAAATTATATTAGTATCATTGTGTTCTGAAAACAATGAAAAACAAATGAGCAATCTAGCAAAAGAAGAGTTTGTGTATGTACTAAGGAGACAAACTGATTGTAGTTAATGGTGTTTGTTTTTGTTTTTTTTTATGAGCAAAAAATGAGTTTATGGTTTTGTTTCATGTTGTAATGGCATCTTTAGCTACATAACTAGAAAAACTGATTGTAGTTAAAGTGAATTTCTGTATAATACCATTTCTCAGATTATGTGTTCTGGGAAAAAATGGCTTATTATATACCTGAGTACAAAGTGTGAGTACTTATTTTGTTCACTCTTACCTGTAAGATTAAACTTAATGCATATATTCGTATGTATTTATGTATATGCAGGAAATTAAAGAGAGTGTCCAAAGTTGTTGGGAGCACCTTACCACACATGTCGTAGATTGTTAAGGTACATGTTATTTTAATTTAGTTTTTCGGTTTGTTTTTTCCCTTAATTTCAAGTATGTTGCAACGAATAATTGTTCTTTTATTACAACCACAAACGATGGGAGTGTGTGAGAAAGGGTAAACTGGATTAGCACTCGGGCACAACCCTTAGAGAAGATATCGAAGCTGCCCTGAAGCTACCTTACTTTCAGGTGACAAATGATTTAAGATGTTACCTTTTTTCTTTTCGTTTTCGGTAAGCAGAATGCACAATTTAAATTGCTGCTTTTCATTGAAGAACTTGATTATACAACACGCGTACCATTCAAGTTGTTAGTGTAGTTCGTTTCCATAAGGTAAAGAGCACGACTTTAATGTGGTTATTTGAATCGTTTTTACTTTTAGAGCATAAAAGTAGTGACCCCGTGTGTAAATTGCTAGGAAATTTAGGCGTCACGTGGTTTATCGGATGAAAATTTAGTAGTCGGTAAGATGTGCAAAACGTCATGGCATTTCACCTAAAGCGGTTAGGCCTGTTATTAACCGGATATCGTGAACCACAAAGTTGCAGAAAGTTTACAAGAGTATAGCAAAGCTGATATGCGTGTTTTTGTCGTGTTGCATACTAAATCATGTAGCGTTTTTCTATTTGTTCGTATCTTAATGTGACTTTGTGATATTTGTAGGTGGAAGCTCTTACATATCATTTTTTTGGTCCAGGTCAAGAACAAGGGCTACCTGTTTGGACAAGGCTTATCAAAGAGAGTGTTTCATGATGTCAGGAACATTTTTGCTCCAATTAGCAATCATTTGTAGTATTTTCTTTATTTTTTTTAGTTAATGGGTATTTTATGGATAACATAAGCTAAAAACTATTAAGGATTAAAATGCTAGTTTTAGCAGGTGTTTCTTGAAATTATTTAGTTTTGGTAAAAATTCGCTGGTATTGAATCCATAAAAAAATTACAGAACGCAATCTTCCATTATATTTTATACGATTTCAAGTATTGAGAAGAATAGTTCCAAACTATTGCATTTCCAAGAAAAGGTAATCTTTAGTAAGTCCACTCTCACGGCACCATTTACTTTTTTTATCACAAGATATGGTAATGATATTGTTTTTTGGAAATTTTTGTAGTCACTTATTTTGAGAACAAGGCCTGTAACAGTTTGGGGATTTTGATGCTAAGGATTACCTTTTCTTCAAGTTTTCCATCAGACTTCATTTGAGTTACTTGAGCATCAGACATCAACTCTGATAATGTAATGGTAAGCATGGCCCTTAATCTTGCTGTTTTTGTTAAGTGAGAGAAATAGCTCTGCCAAGTTGAAAACAAAGATCTAAAGGTAATTAGCTGTTAATAACATTATTCTAACACGAAACAAGGATCTGCAGCCCTATCACAGCTCTTCTCCTGATATTTGCTTACATGCTATGTTTGATGAAGTAAACATATAGGGAGGTGCTATAGGGTGTTTGGGATCGCGTGTTTGACTGCTTATTAGCTTATTACATATTCCATCTCCTAAACACCTTTCTAAAAACACTTAATTAAATGTTCAAACTGCTTACTTTTGGGATTGCACTGCATACGCTATGGAGCTTCTTAGCTTATTACATATTCCAAAAAAACTAGCCACTTTTAAGGTGTTTGGATAGCTTAGTGTCTACTGGCTTAGTTTGATCATGGGGACGTGCTAGGGTGTTTGGGATTTTGATACGAACCGGATCGATAAAAGAGATATAAAGAACAAATAACGATAAATAAAGATAGGTGATCAACTTTCGAGAGGCCGATCTCTCTCCCAATAATGATATTAAATCACTAAACCATTCATATTATTCAACATAATTAGATTACAATCCTAATCCCCTATTTATAATGAAAGATATCCTAATACTATTCTTGTAGAACAAGATACTAATCTTTACTTTAATTAAAGAGTATCTACTAATTAAATAATAAATAACTTACTATCTGATAATATATTATACTAATAATAAAAATAATAATATTGAGGGTCGTATCGATACTCCCGCCCCCTAAAACACCTTGTCCTCAAGGTGTTGCTTCTAACAAACTTGATTCGTGGATCCCACGTTTTCACTTGTGAACCTGTCTCTAGTCGATCAACATGAAACTGCAAGTGTACGTTCAAATTAGATCTACAAACCGGCTCTTTGCTTAATCCTGATTCATCCAGAAAATACCAATCATCTTCCGGTATCACATCAAGCAGCAAGTATGATCCATGTTTTAGCCCCGCATCAGCCCATGTGTTGTTACCCTTGCCATACACAATTCCACCAACATCGTTTAACACACTACGAGAGTTGTCTTGTTCATCAGTACCAACTTCAAAATAATTAACAACCCCTTTCTCTTCTTTTCCTTGCTCATCCTTGTCTTCCTTGGTAACTGATCTTGTATTTTCAAATACTTTTTCATCTTCTTCGAAATCAGTCATGTTATTAGGCGACAAACATCCAAAATCACCATAACTTGATGCACATTCAGTTGGTTTTGTGGGTACCTTAGTTGTAATTGGTCGAGAAGATTGCACAGGCGATGATGATTTCTGAATTAAAGAGAGAAGTAAATTCTTCAATTCATCATACCTTCGAATCCGTTCTTCATGTCTCTGATCTTCTTCTTCATGTCTCTGATCTTCTTCGAGTCGGTAAGCCCTAATGCTCATGTCCAAGGAAACAAACCTTCTTTCCGTGTGTGCCTTAAATTCACGAAAATCATCTTCAAGTTCTGCCATTTTCTTGCTCATCATAGTTGTTTCTAAACTTTGATTTTTTTTTCGTGAACAGTAAATCCGTGAACAGTTTTTTTTAAACCCTAGAATCGAAACAGCTCTGATACCAATTGATACGAACCGGATCGATAATAGAATTGATAGAAGAAAATAACGATAAATAAAGATAGGTGATCAACTTTCGAGAGGCCGATCTCTCTCCCAATAATGATATTAAATCACTAAACCATTCATATTATTCAACATGATAAGATTACAATCCTAATCCCCTATTTATAATGAAAGATATCCTAATACTATTCTTGTAGAACAAGATACTAATCTTTACTTTAATTAAAGAGTATCTACTAATTAAATAGTAAATAACTTACTAACTGATAATATATTATACTAATAATAAAAATAATAATATTGAGGGTCGTATCAATACTCCCGCCCCCAAAAACACCTTGTCCTCAAGGTGTTGCTTCTAACAAACTTGATTCCTGGATCCCACGTTTTCACTTGTGAACCTGTCTCTAGTCGATCAACATGAAACTGCAAGTGTACCTCCAAATTAGATCTACAAAGCGGCTCTTTGCTTAATCTCGATTCATCATGAAAATACCAACCATCTTCCGGTATCCTATCAAGCAGAAAGTATGATCCATGTTTCAGCCCCGCATCAGCCCATGTGTCGTTACCCTTGCCATACACAATTCCGCCAACATCGTTGAACACAATATCTGAGTTGTTTTCTTCATCAGTACCAACTTCAAAAAATTTAACAACCCCTTTCTCTTCTTTTCCTTGCTCATCCTTGTCTTCCTTAGCAACTGATCTTGTATTTTCAAATTCTTTTTCATCTTCTTCGAAATCAGTCATGTTATTAGGCGACAAACATCCAAAATCACCATAACTTG
>BQNB010057850.1:9421-38033 GCA_026074375.1 Tanacetum coccineum
TTGGCACGTCGTTCCCAGATTTTCAGAGGCTAAAGTATATAGTTTTTTAGAATGACATTTTTAACTATTTCACAATGTTTACAATTCAAATCTATTATATTTCACGGGTCTTAAAAAAGACTTGAACCTCCAGCTATTTAGCTAGAGAGCTTCTTATGAAATACCATTAAAACACAAGCCTTTAAATGAGTAAAATTTATAGTTAATGAGCCCTTAAAAAATTTAGTCATACATAGAAATCGTCAAAGATTTAAAAAAAGAACGATTCAGACTAGTGCCCTTTGAGCATTCTTTGCAAATCATCAATCAACTTTAATAAATACGAGGTAAATATATTGGGGCTCTGAAAATGTGGGGCTTGAACGGTTAGCCCATATCGCCCATCCTAAGAAACAACACTAATTGGTAGCTAACTAAACATAAGATAAATAACTAAATGAATAAAAAAAATAATACAAATAATCGCATAGATATTTTAACTTTATTTAACGATTTTTTTACGTTTTGTTATTGACAAAAATAAAACGTATCAAGTTTTAAATTTAAGTTTAGTTTTTTCAAGAATCACTTAATCTTATGGGTATAAATTTCTAAAGCTTGCATAATAATCAAAGAAAGTTTGTCATACTCATAGCATGAAACCCTTGGATCGTTTTATCTTACCTTACATATTTGTATTTATTAGTGAATAAATAAGTCCAAGCCCGTTTGTAGGTTTAAGGTATTAGGGTTTCACCATTATAAATAATGGTTATTAATAAGATTATACCTACGGGGGTTTTCATTGCCTGACATTGTATCATGAGCAGGTATAATCTTGAGACCTAATCGGTTATCAAGTCGTCAATTCTATACCGCCTCGTCAAACCTCTCTATCTTCTGCCTCAAAACCCTAGCCACCACAAAAATACAAAAAAAACTCTACATTCGTTTGTTTATTTTTATTTGTGTTAGTGATTTGTGCTAGGTCACAGATCTACACGATCGTATGTTTATTTTTAATTGTGTTGGTGATTTGTGCTAAGGTCACAAATTCATACAATCGTGATTTGTGTTGGTGATTCGTGTTAAGGTCACAAATCCACACAACTGTGATTTGTGTTGGTGATTTGTGCTATGGTCACAAATCCACACAATCGTGATTTGTGTTGGTGATTTGTGCTAAGGTCACAAATCCACACAATCGTATATTGTTGTTCGTGCTTCGGTTATATTGGTTTATCCAGGTTTATCAGTTCGTGACTTCAAGTTTGAAGATTGTTTGAAGACGCTTGTTGTCGGATGTCTTCATCAAGTTATGCTTTTATTATAATAATGTTTTGTATTCTTTTTTTCTAGTTTACTACTCCAGTCCGAGCTTTCGTGTGACAATCCTCATTTTTAGGTCATTTTACGTCAATAAACTCTCAACTATTTATTTTAAACATTTACGCGTTTACTTTTAGTTTCAACCGTTTTGTTAAATCGCGTAAACTAAAAATCAACAATTAACGTGAACCGACATCAAATAAATAAAAGTTTATGTCAAGTAAGTGTTATATAATTATTACGAAGACAATTTATAACTTTTCACATTTTATTTTTATATGTTACGTAAAACGTTTACGTTTCGCAATATATTGCATTTATGCATGCATGGAAACACCACCACCTTTCTATACTTCAACAAATACCAACACTTATACCCAATACACAAATTTTTTATAAAATTTTCCTTCTAGAAGCGCTATGATAACCGGCCATATAAAAAAAAGAAAGCACAAAATCATCCACTAACTTGCTTTTACTTATTCTAATATAAGCTTTGTCCAAGGAATAAGCCATAGCTTATTATCCATTGTGTTCAAGCTACCAAAAGCCACATCTTGTCCCCTTGGCCTTTATATCACATGGCAACACTCTCCCATCACAAGCATGCATGAGATTTCTTTTCCTACATGTTCCCTAGTAGCTTATTTTATGCATATTTTCCATACATAGTTCACAAATTTAAGTGTTAAGACTTGTCATCATAATTCACAAAGTCAAAAACAAATAATACACTCTCTTCTTTTCTCTCTTAGAACCGGCCAACATCATCAACAATTAAGATTTGGACTTTTTGATTTTCTAGCAAGGAATTTACAAGTGTTCTAAGGGTTTAAGTTAGTTAACAAACATTTGGGTTTGAATAGGATTAGTCTTATGTTCATCTCATCATCTTCATACACTCAGGGTTCACACAAAAATCTCATACTTTCATTCTACTTATTTTTTTATGTACATCTTGATTATTTAGTTAAATTAATTTATATTTTATCAAAGTTTACAAGAAAATCAATACTTATACATAATCAAGAAAATACATACACATGGTGAAAATGGGTTACAAATATGCTAGAATGTGAAGAAATATTATTTTGACATGTTACATAGACTAGACAATTTATTTAACAAGTTGTTGAATTATTTGTTTATAAATTAGTTTATATAGTTTTATATATTAATTGTTGTTCTTGACATTTTATTTATGAAACGGAAATAAAATAGATGGACATAAATTGGTGGACTATAATTATATAAAGGATGTTGTAATGGACAAATTAGAGGACTTGTAGTAATTTACATATGGCAAAAATCACAAAAATAAAACATATATATATATATATATATACACATATAAACCTACTGCCAACCTACTATTTTGGCACGATTTTCAAGACAACATAAAAGCCTAATATTATGATAGATCATCTCGACACGATTTCGTACATATAAAGAACATGAAAAACAGAGTTAAAACGAAGAAGTTAGGGTTGTTTAAGATTCACGAAACCATGTCAGGAAATGACAGCTTTTTACAAATTATTACGTTCATGTCAAAATTTAAAACTGAGATTTGAGGGCTTTTAGGTCCGATTTGGCTTAAGTATAAAACTGTAAAGTTGTTCGAAATGATATTTTACTATAAGTAACAAGTTTTCGAAACCTAAAAGTGCATAAATTGTGAACTAGACATCAAAGAAACTAGATAACTTTTATAGAAAATCTTATGCACCATTTTCCTGACATGAATAGTGTTGGTTCGTTTGGGCTATATAAACCTTAAGAAATAATATAGTAACACTTATATAATATTTATACATGTTTTGAACTTTATAAATATTATTTTGAAAACAATTAAACTATATATATAACCTCATTATATAGAAAATAAAAATACTAAATCAAGCTAAATGATTTTAAATGATTTCCTAAGTTATAAGAAATTATTTCGAAAGTACATACTTGGTCACTTATTTTCAAACGTTGTTTCAACACTTATAAACAAAACAAAACTATTAGGTGGTGATATAACTTGATAATGTACATTGTGTATTTATTTTAAATACATATACTTATACGACCTATAATTAATTAGGTTGCATTTTGGCTATTTGTGACGTCATTCTTTGTTGATTTTTGCTACATTCGATACCTTCATTTGATGTGAGTTTATAGCCCCACGTTTTACTCGTTTTACATATACTTTATCACTTTTTGGGATGAGGATACATGCGCATTTACAAATTGTTACATACTTGTTTTCATAACTTACTTACAAACTCATTTACATGATTGATTACATACTCATTTACATATCTCGCGACAGGATACATCACTTGTTTTCACTTATGGACGCAACCACTTTACTTTCATTCAAATGATTACGGATTAGCTTAAGTGGCATGAACTGTTAATTTCGGTGGAGTAAGCGCGAATGTTATAAAATAGATCTATTTAGGATTGACATCCCCGCCTGGGTGAGTAGCGCTCACTAGTTCGACGGATTGAACTAATGGACGTATACCATGTCGGAAACATTGAACTACATTTACATGAACACTTACAGTGCCTGAAAAGATTGGCATACATACACGCCGGCCGCAGTGTCATAAAGTTAGTGTAGTCGTAATCACATTTTCGTGGCTATTGTATGTGTTACAATGGTCATACACACTTTATAAACTTTTGATTTCAACATTTATACTTACATTCTTGTGACTATTATAAGGATTGAAATGGTCATACACACTTTATAAACGTTTGATTTTAACATTTATACTTACATTTTTGTGACTATTATAAGGATTGAAATGGTCATAGACACTTTATGAACTTTTGATTTCAACATTTTTACTTACATAAACCTATGAACTCACCAAATTTATGTTGACACTTTTAAGCATGTATTTCTCAGGTGAATAAGATGCTTGACTTAACTGATGTCCATTGGAGTCTAGACTTTTCAAGATTTCATTCACGGATTTCTACAAATCAAATCTCGTTGTAACATTTCATGCTTTTCATTGTGATGCAAACTTCAGGACAAATGTTATATCAAGTTCAATTTCAAGAAAATCAACGAGATTACTTTTCAAACGACTCATTTAGAGGTCGTTCTCTCATATCTTGTGCAATGGTATTATGAAGTAACACTCTTGAACATTATTCCGCTGCGACCCATTTTAGGGGTGTTACAGACTCCCCCTTCTCCCTAAACCTCCACCACAACTTACCTAGTAAATCCAAGTTTTTTGCCCTTAGAGACCTAATATTAAGCCTCCCCTCCCCAAGCGAAGATAAAACCGAACCCCATTTGACCTAAGAAATCTTATTCCCATCCCCCAACCCACCCCAAAAGAAGTTTTTTCTAATTCACTCAAGATTTTTTATGACACTCAAAGGCACGCGGAACATCAAAAAATAATATAAAGGCAAGCTACCAAGAACCGATTTAACCAGTGTTAGTCGACCCTTGATCGACATCGTTTTAGCTTTCCAATTGGCCAACCTTTTTTGAACTTTTCCACCACGAGAGCCCAAGCATTTACCCGCCTCATATTCTCCCCAATCGACAACTCCAATATGTAAACGAAAACTCCCCGTTATCCCATCCCATCCATCGTGCCATGTGTGACATGTCATGTTTGTTAATCCCTATTCCAATTAACCCTTAACCCAGAAACTTCTTCAAAACATTTGAGAACACACATAAGAGCTTTAGCGTTCTCTTTGCTCCACTCTCCAAAGAAAATGGTATCATTCGCATATTGAAGGTGGGATACCGTGACAATATTTGCACCAACCCTCACACCTCTAAATATGCCTTTTCCACCGCTTTATTAACTATCGCATTAAGCCCCTTCGCCGCCAAAATAAATAAAAAAAAGCGATAATGGATCACTTTGTCTAATACCTCTCTCTAACCCAAATTCTTCCGATGGCGAACCATTCACAAGAATGGACAAAGGGGATCTAAGACAAGCATCTACCCACTTACATATCTTATCTCCGAGCCTCATTTTCCTCATAATGTCTAACAAAAATCTCCAATTATATTTAGTGTTTACTATTCATTGCACTAAATTAGTGCTAAAGATAGTGACAACATTAAAGAAGTCTTTTTGTAATTTTTTTACACTAAATTAGTGTAAAAGATTAGTTTAGTGTCAACATTGAAGATGGCCTAAGACATAACTATTATCAACTTAAAAATAAAAATCGAGAAAATTAAGGTGGTGTTTAGTTGGAGAAAAAATTTCATGTTTTTCCGTTTTTAAATCTCTAAAGAAAGGAATGGTTTTTCTTTTATAGAGAACTGTTGGGAATTTTAAAAACATGTTTAGATGGAGTTGTTTTTTTCCTTTTTAAAAAATAGAGAAAGGTAAAATGAGATTTTCTATTTTTTTATATAAATTAGAAAATAAGAATATTTTTTTTTGAAAAATATTAGAAAAAAGTGCGACTAAACAGGTTTTCAAATTTTCTATTTTCAAATAAAAATTTTCCTGGAAAAATGGGATATTTCCCCCCAACTAAACACACCCTAAAACTCATTTGACATCCATGATCAATTCCACTCGAACTTCAATATTAGAAACCAACTTAAATGATATGTCCTATTATGACTCTAGTTGTATCCACTTTTGGAAAATTAGTTCAATTGTAAGGTTTAGATCATACCAGATAATGAGGCTGGAGGTACGGAGTGTACACCATTTGGTCACTGAACACCCTGACTCAAATAGTGGTTAAGGGAATTCAAGTCGCTGATGAATTTCAGTGAGTTTACTCTTCAGTGAGTAGGACTCTGGACTGAAGGATATTCATCAGTTTGATGGCTTCAACATGAGCTGAAGGATACCATCACGGAGTAATCCATCAGCATAACCAAAAGGATACTCATCAGCGGGTTGCTTCAGGTTGAACCTTCAGCGGGTATGCTCCTCAGCAGGCTAGCTGATAATTTATGACACTGAATGAATAACACGTTGGAATGAATTCAATGACTTGTAACAACTTTGACCGGATTAAATGGCAAGTTACAGTCACATTTAATGACCACGATAAATATAGTCATGTAACCACTAATTCCTGAAATCAAGGAGGCTAATTATGGATGCGATTATATCTCCTATAATCTCTCATAATTCTTTGACTAGGGTTTTGAGTATTCTCCTATAAATAGGAGGTCACATTTTTCATGTGAGATACGACAGGTAACAACCGTGTGAAAATAAGACATAAACATAAACACATAGAAACGCAGGGTTCTTGATTGGTGCCTCAAACAAGAACATACATTTGGTCTTATCCCAAGTAGATATTCGTGATACCCAAGCAATATGGTCAAATAGTTTACTTTGGAAAGTGATTACACGATTTCAAGTGATATCCGGTAACCATCTTTGGTACGTATCTACGTTATTAATTATCTTCACCTTGTTCTGGGCTCACCAAGATCCAACATTCAAAGTAAACTATTTTGTTATAATCAATGGTTGTTACTATGAAACACATGGCTTCAAAATTTGCTAAGCTTGAAAAGTTTGAAGGGGTAGAATTTCAAAAATGGCATAAGAAGATGCACTTCTTGCTCTCCAGCATGAGTGTGGTGTATGTGCTAACTACTCCTATGCCTGAAGATGGAGGTGAAAATCCAACTGTGGAACAAGTCAGGAAAAGGGCCAAATGGGACAATGATGATTATGTCTACAAAGGTTTAATCCTTAATGGTATGTCTAATTCCTATTTGATATTTACCAAAATATTGAAATTCCCAAAGAACTATGGGATACCTTGGAGGTCAAATATATGGCCGAGGATGCCTCAAGTAAGAAGTTCCTTGTTAGTAATTTCACAAATTAAAAAATAACCGATTCAAGACCAGTCTTAGAACAATACAATGAACTTCTTAGTATACTTGTAAGGTTTACACAACACAAGATTAACATGGATGAATCTATTTAAGTTTCATGTATCATTGATAAACTTCCCCTTTCATGGAAAGATTTCAAGCATACCTTGAAACATTTAAAGGAGGAATTAATTCTTGTTGAGTTGGGCAGTCATTTGCGCATTGAGGAGCCCATCAGATCGCAGGATAATGACAAGCCAAAGGGCAACAATGTTGCTGGTCCCTCAGTTGTCAATATGGTGGAGCATAACAACTCCTCCAGGTACAATGACAACAAGGGTAAACGTAAACATCATTATACTAAAGCTGATCCTAACAAGAAACCAAAAGTGACTTGTTGGAAGTGTGAGAAACCTGAACACTTGAAAAAAGATTGCAAAGCTGGTAATATTGGCAACAAATCCAATGGATCAGACACAAAAGGGTTTAGTAGATGGTTCTTCCAACTCACTGAAAGGTCAGAATATGTTTAATAAATCTCTTCAGGTTTATTATGTTACATATGTATCTGAGGCTTACTTTGTGCATGATGATGATGTTGCGTGGTGAGTTGAGTCTGGAGCAACTGTGCATGGTTCAAGACCTATGAGTCGTCGAACGGTGGATCTATTCTTCACATGGGAAATGAGTCAACAACCCTTGTGCATGGACGTGGTTGTGTAGATCTTAAGTTTAGTTCTGGAAAGATTATTTCGTTGTTTAATGTTTTACATGTTCCTATTATAAGGAAGAATCTGGTTTCTATTAGTGTTTGAATAATTGTGGTTATAAACAAGTGATTGAATCAAATAAATTTATTTTATCCAAACATGGTGTGTTTATTGGTTTTGTTTATTTAAGTAATCATATGTTCAGGCTTAATATTGTCTCTGATAATATTGGTTCAGCCTTCATGTCAACCTCTAAACTGAATGATTTAATATTGTGGCATGCTAGACTGGGCCATGTCCACTTTAAAAGGATGCAAGATATGTCTAAGGATGGGTTAATCCTAGCCTTTGACATGGACACTAAAAAGTGTAAGACTTGCATGCTGACCAAAATAACTAAGAAACCATTTCAAATGTAAAACGTAAAACTGAAGTTTTAGAGCTGATTCACAATGATATGTGTGATCTGCATGCTACTCATTTATTGAGGAATAAAAAGTACTTTGTGACATTTATTGATGATGCTTCAAGGTTTTGTTATTTTTATTTATTACATTCAAAGGATGAACATTAGATAAATTCAAAGTATTCAAAACTGAAGTTGAATTACAACAAATGTCTATGATCAAAAGATTCAAGACTGATATAAGAGGTGAGTACATGGATACTCTGTATTTTCAGTCTGTTGGTATTATCCATGAAACGACTGCCCCTTATACTCCATAACAAAATGGTATATCTGAAAGGAAAAACAGGATACTAAAAGAAACGGTTAATTCCATGTTGTCCTATTCAGGGTTGGGTCAAGGGTTCTGGGTTGAAACTATGTTAACAGCTTGTTAGTATTATATAGGGTTCACAATAAAAGGAACATGATAACCCCTTATAAACTCTGGACTAAAAAGAAACCAAACCTGAATTATCCCAGAGTTTGGGTTATAGGGCAGTTGTAAGATTCCTTGATTTTAAAAACTTTAGGTGAAAGAGGCATTGAATGCATCTTTGTTGGATATGCTGAGCATTTCAAGGCTTTTATGTTCTATGTTATTGAACTTAATGATTCAGTTGCGATTAACTCAATCATTGAATCAAATGATGCTATCTTTGATGAGAATAGATTTTCATCAGTCCCTAGACCAAGTTAGAGGTCCCTGGTAAAAGGAACTGAAGACTCTGGTGGTTCAGTGGTCCCTGAAAAGGTCACTGAGGAGGTTGTTCAGCAACCTGAGCATAAGCTAAGGAAAAGCAAAAGGCATAGGACTCCAAAGGATTTTGGGCCTGAATTTCAATTTTACTTAATTAAAGGAACAAGGGATGAGGTCTCTGACCAACACTCATATTGCTTTAATGTTGAGGATGATCCCAAAATATTTGATGAAGTAATGAAGTCTCGAGATGTTGCTTTCTGGAAAGAAGCAATTAATGATGAGATGGATTCCATCATGGGCAATAACACTTGGGTGTTGGCTGATCTACCTCCAGGTTACAGACCTGTGGGTTGCAAATGGATATTCAAAAGAAAACTAAAGGTAGATGGAACTGTTGAAAAGTTCAAGGCAAGGCTGTTCATTCAGGGCTTTAAACAAAAGTCAGGGATAAACTACTTTGATACTTATACTCCAGTGGCACGTATCAGTACCATAAGACTGCTGATTGCTATGACAGTAATTCATAATATGATTATTCATCAGATGGATGTGAAGACAACTTTCTTGAATGGTGAATTAGATGAGGAGGTCTATATAAACCAACCTCATGGCTTCATCATGTCTAGCAATGAAAACAAGGTGTGTAAATTGATTAAGTCTCTATATGGGCTGAAACACGCACCTAAGCAATTGCATCAAAAATTTGATGAAGTGGTTTTGTCTAATGGTTATTTACTAAACCAAGCTGACAAATATGTATATAGCAAATTTAATGAATTTGGTAAAAGAGTCATCATTTGCCTGTGATGATATGCTGATCTTTGGCACTAACCATGTTCATGTTGACCTGACAAAGAAATTTTTATCATCAAGGTTCTCTATGAATGACATGGGAGAGGCTGATGTTATCTTGGGTATAAGGATTAAACATGAAAGTAATAGTATAATAATTTCTCAATCTCATTATATTGAGAAGGTACTAAAGAAATTCAATTACTTTGATTGCACTCTAGTTAGTACTCCTATGGATGCAAGTGAGAAGCTGATGCCCAATAATGGTCAGGCTGTATCTCAACTTGAGTATTCTAGGGTGATTAGCTGCTTAATGTATGCCATGACTTGTACAAGGCCTGACATTGCATTTGATGTGGGTAAACTGAGCAGGTATACTAGTAATCATGGTACTCAGCACTGGCAAGCAATTCAGCGGGTACTGAAGTACTTGAAGAAAACCATGAACTATAGATTGATATATACTGGTTATACTTCAGTGTTGGAAGGTTACACTTATGCAAGCTGGATCAGCAATACTAAAGACAATTCGTCTACAAGTGGCTGGGTATTCTTGCTTTATGGTGGTGCAATTTCTTGGGCTTCTTAGAAGCAAACTTGTATCACTCAGTCAACAATGGAATCTGAATTTGTGTCTCTAGAAACTGCTGGTAAGGAAGCTGAATGGTTGAAAAACTTGCTCCTTAAGATTCAACTGTGGGTCAAACCTATAGCACCTATTCATATCTGATGTGATTGTACTGCTACATTGGCAAAGGCTTATAGCTAGATGTACAATGAAAAGTCTAGACATTTAGGTGTCAGGCATAGCATGATTTATGAGCTGATCACGAATGGGGTGGTATCTATAGAGTTTATGAGGTCTCAACAAAACTTAGTTGATCACTTGACGAAGGGACTGGCTAAAGACTTGGTTATAAAGTCTGTTGAAATGATGGGATTAAAGTCCAACTAAATCGCTAAATGCTAGGACACCCAACTCCCTGATGAGGAAACTTGGCAGCTGAGTTCAATGTGGAAAGCTGAACGTTTAGTGGACTGAAGCACATGTATTTACATATCATCCCAAGGATGTGCTTGGAACCTGATGAAAAGGAGGGTGAAGTTGTTAACTTCTTAATGGTTAATTTCTTTGAAAAAGTGCTTAGCAGGAGCATGAATAAAGAGGAACCACCTATGTAAATGTTGAGGTTTTGCCGCCTCAAGGAGCATGGACTTTGGCTCTTACAACAATTATAAATTGGATATGGACACATGGCTATGTAATAGTGTCAGGAGTTTCTTATGTGTTTGAAAACTTGTGTGTTTTTATCTTCAGGTATTCAAATGGGTTAAAGGGTTTAATTCTTAGAACACCCCGATTCTCAAATATTTGAACGTGTAATTACTAAGATGGAAATTCAATCCTCAGGACATTTTCATTTATGCACTTGTTTGTTTATGTTTACTTGTTCATGCAAAGGAATTGTACTAAATTGGGGAGGATTGTTGGAAATTTAGTTCAATTGTAGGGTTCAGATCATACCAGATAATGGGGCTGGAGGTACGGAGTGTACACCTATTGGTCATTGAACACAATGACTCAGATAGTGGTTAAGGGAATTCAAGCCGTTGATGAACTTCAGTGAGTTTACTCTTCAGTGAGTAGGACTCTGGACTGAAGGATATTCATCAGTCTGATGGCTTCAGCTTGAGCTAAAGGATACCATCACGGAGTAATCCATCAGCATAAGCTAAAGGATACTCATCAGCGGTTTGCTTCAGGTTGAACCTTCAGCGGGTATGCTTCTCAGTGGGCTAGTTGATGATTCAGGACACTGAATGAATAACATGTTGGAATGAATTCAGTGACTTGTAACAACTTTGACTGGATTAAATGGCAAGTTACAATCACATTTATTGACCACGATAAATATGGTCATGTAACCACTAATTTCTAAAATCAAGGAGGCTAATTATGGATGCGATTATATCTCCTATAATTTCTCATAATTCTTTAACTAGGGTTTTGAGTATTCTCCTATAAATAGGAGGTCACATTTTGCATGTGAGATACGACAGGTAACAACTGTGTGAAAAACAAGACATAAACATAAACACATAGAAACGCATTGTTCTTGATTGGTGCCTCAAACAAGAACATACATTTGGTCTTATCACAAGTAGATATTTGTGATACCCAAGCAATAAGGTCGAATAATTTACTTTGGAAAGTGATTACACGATTACAAGTGATATCCGATAACCATCTTTGGTACGTAGCTATGTTATTGATGATCCTCACCCTGTTCTGGGCTCACCAAGATCCAACATCCACATTTCACCATTTCTCAACCATATCATTAGAAGCTCAGATGAAAGTAGACAACTTATGAAAATTAGAATTTGTAAGCCGAGTTTAAATGCCACTTTATACATGATTGGAATAGTTATTAGAGATCCGATGAAATGGGAGAAGTTGTACCTTATCACAAATAGTTGACATTTTTAAAACTCTTTTTTAAACTAAAAAGTTATACTATGTAGTAAGTCATCGTGATGTCACTAAGTCATTTTACCGATAAGGACCGGTCATCCGTGTCACGTATAATAGATGATTACTGTTTTTGTCCTTCCTTGAACTCATCATGGGAGTACTTTAACAAAATCAAAAAGATAAACCAAGAATCCTCACTTTCAACAAGCTTTCTTTGCAGAGCCTAAGCTTCATAACTTGGGTCGTCACAATGAGGTAACTTGTGAGTGGTTTTTCTTCTGGAGCGAAAAAGAAGCGGGGTTGATCCCATAAGACGAATGTTCGAGTTTTACATACTGCATAATTAGATTGAATCACCAACAACTAACTTGCCGTTATAAGAAAAAAAAACTAAGGGTGCATTTGGTTTGAAGATGGGGTTTGAATTGGAATCAGATTTGAATTTTGTATGAAAGAAAATGATGAGAGAGAAAATTAATAATGATTTAAATTATGTATTTGTTTAAATTATTTTAAAATAAAAAAATAAAAAACAAAACTAATAATGAATAAAAGGAGTAAACTACATTTTTGGTCCTCCTGGTTAGTCGGGTCTTTCACTTTCAGTCCATTTTTCAAAAAAGTTACGTATCTTCTCCAAAGTCCGACGACCCATAACACTTTCAGTCCAAAAATGGACTGAAAGTGAAAGTGAAAGTAAAAGTAAAAGTTAACTTTCACTTTCAGTCCAAAAATGGACTGAAAGTGTTATGGGTCGTCGGACTTTGGAGAGGATCCGTAACTTTTTTGAAAAATGGACTGAAAGTGAAAAACCCGGCAAACCAACCAAAAATGTAGTTTACTCGAATAAATGTGTGGTTGACATTTAGAGGTGGGGGAACGGTTGAGCCGTTCACTTGTGCCAAAGAACGGCGCGAGCTAAACGAACGGCGCACGACTTCGGTGCTCGCGCCGTTCGGTCTGGCGCCGTTCGTAACAGCCCACGCCGTTCTATATTTTTTTAATTTTTTTAAAAAAATATCCGTTCGGGGGAGCGTTTTTTTTCAAATTTAAACCCCCAAAAATCCCATTTTTACCCCTTAAAAATCCTATAAATACCCTCTTATTATTTCATACCTCACACACACTTCCAATATATTTTATAACACACACTTTTCTACTTCTCTTATTTTTCTCACCAAAAAATGAATCCCAACCCAAATTGGATCTCCGGTATGCTAAACGACCCAAACAACCAAATTCCGGGGCCGTCTTCGAATCCGAACAACAATCTGGGCTCCTCCACTCAACCTTTATTCAACCAAATGCCTTACTATCTCAATTTCGAAACCCCATTTGCTAATCCCGAAGAACTATCGCTATTTAATCAATGGAAAATGCAAAATCAATTTAGCCAATTAAAACAACAACAACAACCAAACCAACCCACCGCTTCCCAACCACGATCCGACCAACAATCCTTCCACTTATTCGATGAAACCGAAGACGAGAACAAAGAGGAGCCGATCCCGACCCCGACGTCGAAGAAGACGAGCCGTGGCCCGCGTTTGAAGTCGAAGGCGGCCAAAAACAAAGAAAAAGAAACACAAGTCGAAGTCAAGAAACGAGATCGATTTGTGTGGAGCCATAACAAAGAGTTGATTTTGGCGGAAAGTTTCATCTAAATTTTCGAGGATCCAAAAACGGGTTGTGATCAACAAAAAGATTCGTTTTGGTATAAAATCCTCGATGTGTACAATGCCGAAGCCAAGAAACGCGGCTTCATTGAGCGTACCAAGAACATGTTGACGGGAAAGTGGACTCCAATGAATGCAAGCGTTCAAAAGTTTAATCAATTGGTGTCGGAAACGCTTGCACATAGTGGGGAGAACGATCACGATTGGATAACGAGGGTGGAAATTTTGTACAAAACTCTCACGGGTTGTGATTTTAAGCACAAGAGTGCTTGGCTTTTTTTGAAAGGCAAGCACAAGTGGACTAACCCCGAATCGAAAAATGCTAGAAGGAATCATTTTCGTGTTACCGACGAAGAACCGGAGCATTTTGGAGATGATGCGTTGCCTCGGCCACCCGGGTTACAACGACTTGCTAAAAGTCAACGTTTTTGTTTTAACTCGACCGCTAGCTCCAGTTCTAACCCAATGATGTATCAAGAATTCATGAAAGAACAATACGAGTTAAACCGCAAAGCAAAAATGCAGGTGATCGAGCAAGAGAGCAAAAAGCGAAGGCAGTTAATCCGTGCTCAAAGGATTGCGGAGGAGATGAGAGTGCTACAAATCGACACACGTGGGATGGATCTGGCCGACGCCGTTATCATTAACGCCCAAAAGGCACGAATCCGAGCGGCATATCAACCACCAACAAATTAGTCGACGCCGTTAACTTTATGTAGCGTTTTTAATTTATGTCTTTTGTTTCTTGTTTTTTTTATTTATTTCTATGTAATGTTTTTTTTAATTTAATGTAAGATTTTTTTATTTTAATGAATTAAATTTTAGTTATATTGGGTATTTTTTTAATTAATTAAATTAAAAAAAAATAGCCCAACGACACCAGAAAAATGGTGTCAACGGATGCCCCAACAAATGTGGTGCCGTTCAGCATTTTGCTGACGTGACATCACTTTTTGAGAACGACACGAGTTGAACGGCTCAACCATTCCCACCACTCTTAAAAAAATTGTGATTGGTTAGTATCAACTAAAGTGGCTAATGGAGGGTGAATTCAAATCTATCATTCTAAATCCTTTGTCACTAAAACAAAAAGAGGGAATTTCATATATCACCCTACTTTTATAATTAATTTCATATATACCCAATGTGCAAGTATTGAATGCATAATGTACAATATTTTTAATGCATGTTTGGGTATTTTTGAAATTTTCATCTAAAAGTAAGGGAGATATGAAATTGCCCCAAACAAAAATGTACCAAACACTTTATTTGAGGTTTCTTTGAATCAAAACCCATTAATACCCCCATACCAAACGGGCCTAATACAGTACGAAGTACCGTAAAAACCATATCCAAGTTAGATTTTTATAAGACAATAATATCGAGTCAACATCCACACATATCAATAAAAAAAAGGAAATATTCCCCTCCTAAAACGATCCAGTCAGATCCCCACCTTCCACTTCCATTTCATTTCATTTCATTTATTCCTAGCACTACAACAATGGCGACTGATTTCTGGACATCCACTCACTAGTTAGTAACTTTTACTGTTCAAATTCATTTTGCTGACTTGAAATATGATGACATCAACTTATGTTTTTTTTTTAAATATTTTTTTAGCAAACAGTTAATGGATCAAGAAGAAGTTGATGTGGTGCATAGTCTTGATAAGGAGAGGGGAATAACACTTGAGGACTTTAAGCTCATTAAGTTGCATATGACTAATTGTATGTTTACTTCTTTTTTTCTTACAACTTTCCACTTTATTTCTTGTTAGTTTGCGATTTCGAACTAGCTGCGATATTTATTTTATAGCTACTATGTTATTGTATGTTTGCCACTATGTTATCCCTGAGTAGGTTGTTGTTGTTGTTGTGTAAACTTAGGTTGCCTGCTAAGTAGGTTACTTTGTCATGAACGGAAATGGAGAATTCTGTAACTAAATGTGTTCCACCCGACCTAATTTAACCGGTAACTTTAAGTTTAGTGACTCCATGGCATGTTCCACCCGACCTAATTTAACCCGTAACTTTAAGTTTAGTGACTCCATGGCCACTTTAGGGTTGTTTGCATCTAGCATGAATTGAACTTGAGACCTCTCAGATTTAATGATGTTAGTCACAATCCTTTTGTGACTAGGTCATCCCTGAGTAGGTTGTTGTTGTTGTGTAAACTTAGGTCCCCAGCTATTAGCTAAGTAGGTTGCTTTGTGATGAACGGAAATGGATAATTTTGTCACTAAATGTGTGCCTCCAACCTAATTTAATTAGTTACTTTTAAGTTTAGTGACCCCATGGCGTGTTATTTAGTAGAGTTTCCAAACTAGAGAAAAAGTGAAAGTCATCAATACTTGCCTCATTCATGTAGGGGTCTTGGTTATGTTGTTAAAAGCGTATGTAGAGCCCTGTTAGAAATATTGGGAGTCTTGTCATTTATGTTGATGATGATTTCAAGGATTAGTTATTTCAGTGTCAATACTTTGACTTAAGGTCTAACCTGTTAACCTGGTACTTACAAGCTAGAAATTTCATGGTGAGTGTGAATCTTCTGACAAATTACACTTTCCATTTTGTAGTAGTCGTTATAAAATCTAATGCTGGAATGGCTGGAATGTTTTTTGTACAAGTGCCCAGTGTTATAAACTTATGAACTACGGTAAATTTTGCAGTGCTTTGGATTGTAACAGTTGGTAACCAGATAAGACATGATAACACACTTGAGTTTTACAGATTGCAATACTTGCCAGATCGAGCCTTTAGCCTCATATACAATAGGACCTTATAGATTATCCTTATTAAGATCCAAACCTTTGGCCTCATATTCTTTTGTTCTTCTTACAGATATTGCACGATTGGCTCAAAATGTGAAAGTGAGGCAAAGGTTAGCTTCTATCTTTTGTATAAAAAGCTGTATCATGATCTGCATTTTGCACATGTAGGTTAGTCATCTGTGGCATTCACTTTTTCGTAGGTGCCAATGATTTGTATATCAAAGACACAGATCATACCTCTTTGGCTCTTTACCCATCAATATTTGTTACAAAATAATGGCATAATTCTACGCTGTCGATTTTTTAGTGGTATGTTAGATGTTTTTTTGGGTAAACTGGTGAATCTATAGTTGAGATGTCTGACTAATAGTCAAGCACTTATTACTGAACAGTGTACAATACAAGTGGATTTGTATAACACCTCCTATTCACAACATAATGTATGCTTCACTAGGTTCATTTAAGAATTTTTCTACTCTTTGGTTATCTAGTTCTTATTGCATTGATTTAAAATTTCAGGGTCGTAGCCACTGCTGTAACATACATGAGACGTGCTTATACAAGGTATATATCTACATGTTTATCTGATTCTAATATGTACATTCTGGCCTAAGAATTCAATTATATGACCTGGATTTGGAGCTCTGTTTCATTGCTCTTTTTCATGATTATCTATAGTAGTATGTTCAAATACTCGTGATTTGGTTGATACATTTGGCCAATATGTAACATAGACGCAAACTATCACTAAATATTTGCATTTATTTGGTTTCAGGAGGAGTATGACCGAATATGATCCTCGTTTGGTGGCACCAACATGTTTATATTTGGCATCAAAAGCAGAAGAAAGCACTGTGCAAGCAAGGCTGCTTGTATTTTACATAAAAAAACTGCGTAAAGACTTAATTTTCTTCTAAAAAATTGAAGCATAGTCATTTTCTAGATTATCATATACATTCCTATAGAGGTATATGAAGAAATGGTCATGTTCGTGTTTGCAGATACGGATGAAAAGTACCGATATGAAATCAAAGAGATTCTGGAAATGGAAATGAAAATTTTGGAGGCACTAAACTACTATCTAGTCGTATTCCATCCTTATCGTGCATTGTCTCAGTAAGTCTATCTTCCTCCAGTAGCTGATGTTGATTTGAAAAGAATCAAAGACTAGCCATTTTTGAAAGTCAAAATTGCCAGTTTAAGTATAATGATAGTAGGTCTTTACCTGTCATATATCATCTTCTAAATTGTATTTTACTCATTACGGATTTTGTTTCTCTTAATAGGTTGCTTCAAGATGCTGGGATGAGTGATGCAACTCAAATGACCTGGTAAACATCTCAACTAGTACACTTTTTTCTAACTAATCTCGTGGACCAACTTTTCATATAAAAAGTCTATTCAATTTCAACAAAATACAAAGAAAGGCTAATATTGATATTTTTTGCTAAATCATTTAGGGGACTTATAAACGACAGCTATAAGATGGATTTGATTTTGATATACCCACCACATACGATTGCATTAGCCTGCATATATGTTGCGAGTATGCTCAAGGATAAAGACAACATAGCTTGGTTTGAACAGCTACGAGTGGACATGAATATGGTACGTATGTAAACTCATTTCTTTAACGATTACCAACACACAAGAACAGTCACAAGAGGTTCAGGTTGACACGCTAAGAATTTTTGTTTTTGTTTTGTTTAATTATCTGACAGGTGGAGAAAATTGCGACTGAAATACTGGATTTTTACGACAACCACAAAACAATCACTGATGAGAAAGTAAATGCTGCAATGCAAAAGTTAACTGCGCGAACATAAGTGCTAATAAGTCAATAACATATTTATTTGTAACAATAGTAGGGTTAGATGTGAAGGATCATAGGCCGTTAGGATGTGATCTTCATATCTGCATTTGGCATACCATGTGCAGATATGAATGTTATCATTCCTTAGCAGATTAGATTCTAATATTATCTGTGTTTATATGTTGCTTTAAATTTAGTGTGAATTAGAGGCATAATGTATCAATATTAGGGATAAATTGTACCATATGTTGTAACAATGTATTAAGTTATGTTTAACCATCTAGAGTGTTTCTTAATTAGAAGAGTTTTCATACAAAACATATGTATTATTGGCTTTGTACTAGTATAATGTACAAAAGATTTCAGATACTGGGCATTACAACACTGATCCAACTATGACCATATCTTCATCTGCTTTTATCATATACGGATAACTTGGATATGATCTAGAGGCATATCCAAGTTATTAATACAGATTTGAAACATATGCATGAACTTGATGTTTGATCCTGGAACTTTACTTATGACACATTCATTAAGTTTTAAAGAGAGCAATTATGAGATATTTACTATCAGTGAGTCGATCCGAGTTATGTTATTTCACTAACGAGTCAAATGGGTAAAAAGTCTAAGTTCCCGGAAGCGTGTTTTAAGGCATAAAACCTTCTAATCAATTTGATTTAAAAACATTGTGTATTAGTGAAGACTTCCCACAAGATTAACTTGGAAAAAGCTGGCATTTTGACTTGAAAAGTTTTTGGTGAGGGAAATGCTGCAAATAATCCAGGAAATCCTGAAAGAGTGAGTGAAATACCATTTCATTAATTCCCAGATGCTGACTTTACAATAAAGTGTTCAAAATTAGAGACCTAGTTAAGATGGGGACGAATAACGTGTTATTCGTCTACCACCTCATACCCCTCCCAATAACACCCCCTCCTCCTCAACAAAAACACCAACAACACTTATTGGGTCCCACAAAATACCCCACCAAAAATACTCATTCACTCACAAAATAGACGAATGTGAGGGGGATGGCATTGGACGAATAACGGACGAATGGCTTGGAGGGCCGGTGCACTATGGCACGCCATTCGTCCCATGTTTTTCCTATGGCGAGGGAATGGGTCAAGCTCACCCACCTCTCTTATAGTGTATCTACACACAAAATCTGCAAACATACAGCTGGCTCCTTGATTAACTCCATCAATGAACTAGTAACCTGTATTGTTTTTTAAAGGCACTTGTTCATATGATCTCAAAGCGATTAGGATAACAACAACAAAAAACTATATTACAATCTTTAGGAAGAAAGATCCAAATCATTCAAGATTATAGTACTGATATATAGAGGGTCATTACAAAATTGCTGATTGTATCTCGAGGCTCTCCTAAGCTTTACCCTTCTTTTTTGCTTGCTTCTTTGCTGCAAACAGTTAAGCAGATTTTGCTTTATATGATATTGAAATTGATGGAAAAGAATAAAACTAACAGCAGGAGTTAGTAATGAATACACGTGAATCAGAAATGTTGTTACCTAATCTCCGTTTCGCTTCAGATTTCGCAAAAAACTCTTTCCATTCATCAGTTAAAACATATGTAAACTCCTCGTCATCAGCTTCTTCAGTCATGTCTTGCATCATCCTAACGACCAATCAAATCGAGATACATAAGTTCAAGCGTACTATAGAATCAATAAACTTTAGAACCCGCAAATCATATTTACCATCAGAGTTCATCATCATAATTACATCCTTTTGTTTTATAACTCAGGAGGCTTGCCATTGGCGATTAGTTATAAGTTGGGCTAATTTTAATTTCACGGTGTTCCACATTAGTCACTAAACATATTAATTTCGTCATTTTCTGTAAACAGTACAAGCACCGACGTGTAACATATGAGAGCGTACGCAGCTATTCTTATGACATACAGAAAGACAAAAATGATCATGTTTGCTAAATTCAATGACTAAATTGGCACTATAACTGACACAATGACCAATGTGTAACACCTAGATATGCATTGCTATTCTCTAACACATTCTTGATACTAAATAGTAGTCAAGTGTTTTCTCAGTGTCCGCAAATGATTTATTATAAGAGCACATGGTACCCTTGAGTTATAGGGCAAGTTATAGCCCTATAACTCAGCCCCACACCCACCTCGTGCCATAGCACCTCACGCCAAATTCACCAGCCGCGACATATGGCCTTTTTTGTTTTTTTGTGGTATTTGTGTTTTATTGAGTTAAGTGCGACCAAGGGGTGTCCTATAACTTGAGTGATGGAGGGACGGTGTTTTTGGGTTAAGTTATCGAATCTGAGTTATATGGGAAAAGTGCTGAGTTGGCGGCACTTTTTCCTACAAAACGAGCCCTAGGGCTCATGGGCACCTAGTGCTAAGTCATTTCCGTCACAAAACTATCCCACTTAAGAATAACCATTTGTGCTAATGTGCTACGGAGTATAAGTTAACAAGCAAGCTTAAAGTATACAAGTAATCTGTTTATAATTCATTAAAAAATCATAACAAGAACATTTATACCACCAATAAGATTCATAACATATTGAGATGATATGGAGTGTAAAATAATAAGTAGATGAGTCTTCTTACATAGGTTCAGATTTAGAATATGCAAGTTGTAGTGAGTTAAGATTAGGGTTTGGAGGGTAATGAATATTAGAGGAGTGGAGTGGACAGTAGGGTAATAAGTGTCCGTGAAGTGGACAAGCAGGTGATAAATTTAAGTGATGAGTGTTTGGATGTGAAAAGTAGGAGCTGTGTTGTGGACAGTGTGGTAATACTTCCAGGCATTGGTGGTGGTTGTGGAGATATGGGCCATGGTGGGAGCACGGTGGCGCCGGTGGCAGTTTGTTGGAGGTATCCATGGCGGTGGTTAGGGTTTGAATTCTAGTGGTACCTACGACTGATGATATACTCGACAAAGACTATTCAACTCCTATTCTCGGTTAAGTTTTTTTCTTTTCTTTTTTCCATTTTCATATTTACCCAAATGTTATATGTAATTACTCTCAAACATATTTGAAAAATGATTATTGTGAATTTGTATTTACTAATCATGTTTACTTATGTACTTAATAATTTGATTGGTTGATTTAAAAAGATGATTGGTAAAAATTTGAAAAAAGAAGGCATATAATATAATTGTACAAGTAATTTATGCATTAAACATATTATACATACATACATTTAGCATTGTACAGTAGAAACTACAGTGCTTCTACTGTACAATGGTTTGGGTCTGGGCTCCCAATTTGGGCCGGCCCAATTTTTTTTTTTTTTAATTTTTGGCACAAAATAAGGGGAAAAATTCATTACAAAATTTTAGTACCGATTTCAACTTAAATTATAATCGACATCTGTCACAGACCGTACAACTTTTAATTTGCATTAAACAGTGTCATTATAAAAAAAACTCATATAGCAAAAAAAACAAAGCTTTTAATCATTTGAGGACCCTAACACATAAGCACCTATATAAATAAAACAAACTGATTTAAACATGGGAGACAAAAAAAACAAAAAAAAGTATAATTTTTTTTACCGCCCCGCAACAACGCGCGGGACATAAACTCATATAAGGAAAAAAATAAACCCGCACAAAATACAATAAGAAAAAAATGCCCCGCAGTAACGCGCGATTGTCATTTAATATAAGAAAAAAACAAACTATTAAACATGAGACCGAAAAAATAAATCTGCACAAAAAAAACATATAACCAAAAAAGAAACCTTTAAACATGAGGCCCAACACATAAGGTCATATAAGAAAAAAACAAACTATTAAACATGAGACCGAAAAAATAAACCCGCACAAAATTAAAAAAAATAAATAATAATAACAATGGCCCGCAACAACGCGCGAAAAATTAACGTCCCGCAGCAATGCGCGGGTAACCCTGCTTGTATTTAAACATGTGTTTTAAGTGCAAGACAAAAGTTCGGTGTAGAACACAATCAAATTAAAGAACTAAGCGCCCACTTTCAACCATCCATCCAACTTTCATCCCACGGTCCAGATTAATTAGCATTTTATTTTAACTATTAATTGAGTGGCATTTTGGTAATTCTACTAGCTCACTATCTCAATCACAGGAGTCAGGCAAGTCTCATTCATTTCTCATTCATTCATTTATCATTCATCTTCACACATTCACACACACACACACACACACACACACACACACACACACACACACACACACACACACACTCTTTCTCACCCAAAACACACATAAACCACCATAAACCGTCGTCGATCTTTCATATTATCGTCGATCTGATATGGATCCACCGTGGATCTATCCTTCCACCGTTGATCCGCCGTTCGCCCTTGATTCGCTGTCCGCCGTTGATCCGCCGTCCGCCTTCATTGATCTAAAAGTTGTTGAAAATCAGTTAAGTGAACAAAACTTGAAAGAAATACAGGTTATTGAATCTAATTTGATTTTTGTTCATTTTATTGTTTATGAAGTATATAATTAGAATAAGCAGTGAATGTTGCTTATTTAAGTTTTTAGCTTTCTAGGTTTTTAGGGTTTTGTTGCTTATTTTGCTATGGTGTTGTTATGATTATTGATGCAAATCATGTATTTGATGAAATGCAAGTGTGATAATCACACGTGATTTTAGTAAGTTTTTATTTATGAATGGGCGATTTTGTTGTTATAATTTTTAATGGTGATGTTAGCGCAAGTGGTTGGAGCTGAAGCTTAAAGCTTATAAGAGCCAGAACTTATGAGAGTTGGTTAATGAGCTAAGCCTTTTTATTTTTGTTGATACGTTTGATAAGGTAACTTAAGTATAATACAACATTAAAGAACAAAAATTACACAGCTTATATTAAAAGACGGTTTATAATTAGACACAAATAGATGTTGCTTATTTGGGTTTTTAGCTTTTAGGTTTTTGTTGCTTATTTGGGATATAATTAGTAGATTTTGCTTATTTTTGTTGCTTATTTGGATATAATCAGTAGTTGTTGCTTATTTAGGTTCTTAACTCGATTTATTCTTTTGTCTTTAAAATTTAGGTAGTCTCGAAGATAAATGTGTAAAAATATCAATGTCGATATAACTGTAAATCTAATAGAGTTGTAAAGATGAAAATGCTACTCAGCTTCAAATAGTTCACAAAGTGTCGTTTCAAACGAAAGTGTACGTAAAGATTAGAATGAGCAGATGTTTGGTTGCCTGAATTACGAGAAGATAAAAAAATATTGATTGGCCGTGGTTGCAAGATCCTCGAAAGTGCTCTCAAAAAATACGAACTGCTGAGTACGCGTTCGGGTTTATTGTTGTTGTTTGGTTGTCTGGTTCATCAGTTGATGTTTGGTTGCCTCGGTCTTGAGCTCGTTTATGAGAATCAGTGTGTGGAGTTTGTTGTTTGATTTGGTGTGTACAAAATCACATGTGATTTGTACAAAATCACATGTGTTTTGTACCGAGTTTTATTTAATAATTAAACATGTCTTATTTTAATTAACTCCAGAGTGATACTAAAAAGTTGATCCAAAGATGTATTCTATGTAACAAGTATGTTATTATAACTGTTTTAGTTTCTTATTTATTCATATAGGTAATATATATGTTGATGAGGTAAATCACATGTGTTTCATACATGAATCATGTGTGATTTGCGAATGAATTACAAGTGTTTTGCATCACTTTTATATTTGAGTTTATAATATGTTTATTACATATCACATGGTTTGAAAAGTAAATTAAAAACAAAAGTTTTCTAACATATATCAATGTCATATTTATCTTTTTCTTTGAATTTAACGAACACGTTTTTTTGGTATGCAAATTAGTCTTTTTCGACAATGTTGACATTTCTTTTTCGGCTCCACTATTAACTTCAAGTGTTTTTTCTTTCATTTTTCCATCATATTACTTTCACACCACATTTGTCTCGAGCCCATAACGGATTTTACATACAATTTCTTCAGGTTGTGCAAATACAACACATACCATATAACAACATAGGAAATAAGGAACTATTTTTCAGATCTGTTTTATGTATAAATTGCAAGTGATTTACACAGATCACATGTGATTTAAGCACAAACCACATGTGATTTAAGCACGAATCACATGTGATTTGCATGCGATTTTTACTTGATTTGGGTAACATATGTGTTACAAATCACATGTTTTGTTTTCGGTACATTTTATAAAATTGTTGAGTACGCTCTTGTGTCTTACGTTCAAACATAATACGAATATCATAGTTAATCATTCTGTAGAAAGTTTTGTATTCAAGAAAATGACATTTTCATAAACTAAATAAGCAATTCGTATATAATATTGTAGAAATATTAAATAAAATGAAAAACAAATTCAAATAAAAAGTTTTCAAGCGTCCATTAGTGTCATATTTCTATTTGCCTTTCGATTAGCGGACATTTTTTTGTATGTGTATTCGTCTTCTCTTTAAAATGTCCAGATTTCTTTTTTGGCTACACACTTACTTGAAGTGCTTTCTCTCTTCCATTCATTCTATGTTGTCCTTTCACTCCACCTTTTTTAGTCGCCCAAGGGATTTTTAGTTATAGTTTCTTCCATTCATTCTAGGTGATCCTGTACATGGAACATATGTGAGTCTACACGGATCACGTATGATTCACGCACGAATCACATGTGATTTTGTTAAAAGAATCTCATAGAAAATGAATCGTTCATACTTTCAAGTAACAAACCTAATAGTCTACCATTGTGATTTCTAGATAAAAACTGAATAGTGATTCAATTTATAACAACAAAGAAAAAAAATCATACTTGAATTACATTTTCCCATAACAAAACATAATCAAACTTGATTTACATTTTCCCATAACAAAACACTACAGAATCACGTGTGATTTACTATTTTTTACGTCAAATTTGATACAATTTACAACAACAAAGAGAAAATCACACGTGATTCACGTTTTCTCATAACAAAACACTACAACAACATAATAACTCGTGATTTTATCTTTAATTTTTCTCTACAACAACTTTTGGATATGCAACTTTTGGCATATCATCTGCTAGATCTGGTAATTCAACATAAGCACGTGTGATTTACTTCCTTCTATATCAAAACATAATCACATGTGATTTAGTTTATAATAATAAAAAGTGAATCACATGTTATTTATATTTCTCCATAAAAAACATAATCGCACGTGATTTACCTATAATTACTTTTACATCATCTTCTAGATCTGGAATTTGTGGTTCATCATCTTATGGTTCAATTACCTCTATTTCTTTCAAGATTTATTCAATAACTGATTTCAATCACTTTTAGATCAACAACGAACGGCGAAACAATTATGGACGACGGATCGACAACAGTATGATGGCAGATCCACGACAAATTTCATTGATCTATTTGTATTTTTCCTGTGATCGACGACGGCTGTTATGAAATCCGGCCGTGTTTTACAGCGATAACGTTGTTTTACGGTGATTTAGCATGATGGACATGATTTACGATCATTTTCTGGTGATTTACAATGGTTGAATGAAGTCCGACGATGGTTGTTATGTTTTCCAACGAGGGTTTATTTTTCTGGTGGTGGAGGAATATTACGGGTGTGCATGTTTTTTTAGGAGAACTGATATAATAAATGAAGGGTAGGAGACTTTTTTTTAGGTCTTATATATGATTGGAGGTTTTGATAATAGCCATTGGATGGAGATGAAATCAATGGCTCAGATGTGTTCAATTATTCTTTGATTAGTTGATGTTCTATCAAGATCTTAACTCTTAAGTGTAAATAACACTACTCAACATATTTTATTTAACATCAATCATCAAAAACCCGAATTTTGGTATTTTAATATAAATCAATGCCAAAAACATGTAAAAAAATCAATAATCCTAGACACTAGCTTGATTTTTTTTCTTGATTTTAAACTTGTGTGATTGCTATATTGTGCGGCTCCATTATATATATATTTTTTTTTAAGTAAAAGGTTTTCTTAGGTAATTAGACTCCATTATATTTATGTCACTATAAAATGGCACAAATCTTATAATCACTCAACCAACCTCTCCACAGTGATTCTTTTATTACTATTGCTAAAGTAGACAAGTCCTCAACTGAGTTCTTGCCAAACGATTACAAAAGAAACTGATAGTCTCCAACACGGATGCTATCAAAACAATACAAAACTCACACTACAACACTTTAATAATAGCTACCAAACCAAATTAGAAGTGATGATCAAGATGATCAAAACCCTAAAACAATAAGTTGGGGTGATAAACTTTGAGAGAGAACACGGACGTTTGAGAGAGAGTTGTTAAACAGTTATGAAACCCTAGATCCCTTCTTTTAGCTTATATACTGTATATTTCCACTCTAGCCCCCTGCACAAAGGAAACTAACAAAAACTGTACAAAACTTATTAGCAGTTAGAAAGATATGAGAAATAAGCCTCTGAACTTCCATAAGCTTGCTTAAAGTAGCATTGATACTTTGAACACCCTCCCTCAAGCTTATGACTAAAACATATTTAACTTCCCAAGTTTTTTAGTTAGGTAACCATGCTGAAATGACCCAAGTACCTTAGTCAATAGATCAATAACATTTTCCTTGGAATCAACCTTGACAGTTTTGATTAAACCCGATGACACTTTTTCCTTGACCAATTGTACATCAATATCAAAATGTTATGTTTTCTCGTGCATCACAGGATTAGCTGCAGTTTGTATTGCAGACTTAGTGTCACAATACAACTAGCAGGAATCAGATTTTCCACATATAAATCCTTCATCACTTTCACAATCCACATTACTTCACAAGTAACTGAAGCCATAGACCTATACTCAGCTTCTGATGAGGACATGGACAAAGTAGATTGTTTCTTGCTTTTCCAAGAAACCAAACAACCATTCACGAACACACAATACCCAGAAACTGACCTTCTAGTATCTGGGCACTTAGCCCAGTCAGAATCAGAGAAGGCAATAATATCAAAGCTGCTTTCTCTTTTAGAAAACCCAATATCATTCCTTGAAGCTAATTTTAAGTACTTTAACACTCTTAAAGCAATATCAAGATGAGATTTCAAAGGTGAATGCATATGCTGACTCAAGCAATGCACAACATAAGAAATGTCAAGTCTAGTAAAGTCAAGTATATTAGCTTTCCAACAAGTTTATGATAATTTGTAAATTGTACCAAAAATACTTATCATCATCAGATTCTTTATGAGCAAGTATAATATTCTCATGCAATGTAGTCATTACAGGCATACAGGACAACAAACCAAAGTCATGCAATAACTCAAGGCAGTTGATAACACTCCAAATATACATAAAATATCCCTCGAAAATACATGAAATATATATGTTAACGCATAAAATATTGCAAAGTTTGATTATTTGTTGTGAAATAATCATTTCAGGACCAAGAATGAAGAAAAGGACTAAACGTGCAAAGAAATTCCGTTAAATGCACTATCGGTCGTTATAAGAAGAATATAGAAGAGAATCCATTGAAGAATTAATGAACGAGGCCAAAGTGCGGCGCATAATTCTTTTTGTGTGGCGTACTTTGAAACGAAATAAATGCAATTTAATTATACACCAAGTGCGGCGCATAATTTTCATTGTGCGGCACACTTCACCTGCAGTTACTCAAAATCAGTAATGATTGCCATTATTGTGCAACTTTTGGCTTGCCAATTCCCACAACTGATACTTCACTCCTCACTTATAAATTGAGTACGAAATGGAGGCTCAAATCATCCCATTCCACACATTCCATCTTATATCTCATCTCAATTCATCTAAAAATTCTCAGGAGGTTTTTCTAGTAGCTTTGGGAATATTGTTCTTAGTTCATCATTATTTCCAGGTTGTAATCATCTAAGGAGGTGTAATTCAATCTATTAAGGGCTGTGACAGAGTTGTTTATACTTTGGAGTTAAATTTCTGGGTTGCTAGAATCATTGTTCGAATGAAAACTCTTGAAAATCAATATAATTTGCTATTGGAATCGGTATAAACATGTTTCTCTTCTTGAATGTTATGTTTTCTGAATC
>BQNB010057851.1:0-34461 GCA_026074375.1 Tanacetum coccineum
TTTAGAAAATATCTAGTTTTCTAGTTTTTTAGTTTTCTAGTTTTCATTTTCTAAAAATCTAAAATTCTTTTCATCTCATTTCTCTCTCATCTCTCTCTCTCCAATTTCGTCTCTCTCTCTCCTTCTCTTTTCTTGTTTTCGTGTTCGGGTTATGAAGTGGAAGTATTAAACGGGTTCCTACAATTCCCCCGGTGCTCGCCGATGTGTCGGATTTGGTTTTTTTTCCGGGGCGTTGTTTACCGGGGGGACGAGGTCTTGGATCGGCACCGAATAGCTCGTCGATGTTAACCGCGAAAACGTGTTCGTCGTGAACATTTTCGTCTTCGGTTAAATCAACCGGTGCGGGATCGGGTGCGTCTCATTTTGCGTGTTTTCGCAAAACCGCCCATGCTTTTTTCCCGATTAAACGAGCTATTTTTATTCTCGTTTTGATAAATGCCCCGAGCCCGTTTCATCAAATCAACTTCGTTCTCGCCATTTTTTTTCAACTGATTGCGCCTTTTGTAGATTGCGTTGAACTTTTGGCAATGATGGTTCAACGTACTCCATTTGCTTGACAACATATCCTTGGTACGTTTTTGAAAATTCAACCGATTGAATTTGTTCAAAACCCGATACCATAACATGTCCCTCAGTTGACACCGCTCGACGTTCGGATCCTCGAAAACCGCAACGAAACATTCGGCAAGTAACGTTTCCTCGTCCGATGTCCAACGTAAAGTAATGTCGCCAATCGGTTCGGACGATTTTCCTTTTTAGCCGTGCGCTTCATTCGGCCTTTTTTTTGTTGGGATTCGGTTTGTGAAAGTGAGTTTGAAGATTGGCTTTGTTGTTGTGGCATTTCAAATTGTGGTGGGTTTTGTTGTTGGTTTTGGAAATCTTGTTGAAATGCAACAAAAGCGGCTTGTTGAGATTCAAAAAAAAGCTTGTTGCTCGGGAGTCATCGGAGCTTGGCTAGAAAACCCGGGGAATTGAGAATTCGACGTAGACCCGGCACCCATCGTGCCAGAATTAAGGAGGTTCCAAATCGAGCCATCAATGGGAAAGTCGGACATTTTTTTTTGCTAATGAATGTGTATAAAGATTGGGGATGAATTGGAAGTTGTGTGAAAAAATGTATATGAAATTAGGATATATATAGTGGGTAAAAAAATTTTGAAAAAATAATTTTTTTAGTAAACTAGCCGTTGGCTAATTTTTAAATATTAATTTTTTTTAACATTACAAAAACTAGCCGTTGCTAGGGTTTTTTCAAAAAAAAAATTCAAAATACAAAAACTAGCCCTTAAAGGCTTTTTTTTAAATTAAGTTTTTTTTCAAATTGGGCAGCGTTGCTGCGTTGATACGTTGACGCGGTGACCCACATCGTTGGCAACGGCGAAACGCCAGTATCGTAACGCCGGGCACGACGTTGGTTTGGCACCCAACGCCGTGATGATACCGAGCACTCTTATATGAGATGTTTGAATGATCCGTTTGGTAGTCTTTGTGTACTGATAACGCTATAAGGGGGAGGGGGTTATAGAGATAGATATACAAGTTATATGTTGGAAATATAGTTTGGCAAAATGTGTTTTTGCAAACTTTGGACATTATTTAGTATATGTATATATATTTTAGCTTGTAGTTTTGCGTTATCCTTAAAGAGAGTTTCGCAACGAGCTAAAGTATGTCCAAAATAAAGATAATATGAATGAGATATCGTGTCTCAAAGTGGGACAATTGAAACAAAAAATCTGGGAAATTTACCCTCCTACATCGCCCAAGAAAGGAAGTGGAGATGGGTTTCCTTTTTTCAGAATTTTCTGTAAATCTATTTTAAGAATATAATAGACTTATTGAACAAGTCTTGCAGAATATTTACAGAATACGTTTGTGTAATAAAAGATATACAAATCGAGTTTAGTTTTAACAGATTTGTATATTTATGGCATTTATTTAATCTTGGTGAACAAGATATCTTTTGTGTATAAATAAAGTCATAGTCTCATTCATTTAGTACAACCAAAAACTCAGCACCATAGCAACCAAGTTCCAGCAATCCTTTCGACTGCTTCTGTGATATTTCAGGCAAGTTTGTCAGGTCCGGCTGTACAACAACTTTGAACGTTGTACCTAGGGAGACAGACGGCGAATCTGTTTTAAGAGAAGCGTGTCCAACACGTACCTTGTTCCACGACCTTTTACCGCTTTCTTTATTTATCGTTCATTGTGTCTGTCTTCTGCTTCTACCCTATTTTGTCTGTTTTATTTTCTGTTAATTATTTATTAATTGTAGTCTGATTTTATTTTAATAAAAGTGTACATGTTTCCCTACAATCTTAAAACAGATTCCGTGTTACAAAATTAAAAACACTATCTTAAAATCGGATTAATCGTATTAACAAATTTTATATTTATAAACTGTTTTTTGTCAAAACCAAGATTGAGTTTCCTTGGAAATCAGTTTTTAATTAAACAGATTTTAATCTACGAATCTATAGCGTTTTTTAAGCAGTTGCTCAAATCAGTTTATTTTGAAACCAAGATTGAGTTTCTATTAAACTGATTTATATGATTAATTGAATCCAAGATTGAGTTTTTCTGAATCGGATTTGGTACAAGCCTATATAAACCCAATCGAGTTTATTAGATACCAAATTATTTTAACAGTTCTTAACTGTTTTGTGTTTAAACACAGGCGTGACCCTTCTGGATATTGTAAATGTAATTGGTGCGCCAGTTACAAACATGGTTGCAAATCATGACAAATTTAGATTCATTGGAACCAAGTGGAGTTTCTTTGAAACATATCTCATAAAATGCAAGTTGTTATTTTATTAGGTAACTATAACGTGTTCGATAAAATCAAGAAGAATTTTTTTGAATCAATATATTAATAATTATACATGTTATTATTAAATATCATATTATATACATTACTTTACTAATTTAGTGGAAGTGTTTGTTTGACTTGTCTAGTTTATTTTAAACCGGGTCGGTTAATTATTAACTAGATATAATTCTTAAATTTTTTTGAAGTTTAAAAGTGTATCTATAGAAACCTTGTTGAGTTTCTTTAGAAGAATGGATCTACTAAAACCTTGTTGAGTTTCTTTAGAATAGTGAATATACTGAAACCTTGTTGAGTTTCAGTGTAGAAATAGATCATGTGAAATAGATCTGTTAAGATATTTTTAATGGAATAAGCGATATTGTTTAATTGTTTAGTCGAAAGACTTCTGTTAAAGTGGTTTTGTATAACAGATCTTACAAAACATTAGCTTTTTAAACAAAATTCGCTTAAAATCGGTTTTGTTAAGAAACACTTTGTGATTAAGCACGTTGTTAATAGTACCAAATTAGTTTCAAACTAATCATAGGACTTCATAATAACATTTGGAATGTCACGAGTGACGTGAAAGGATCTGCTCCCGAACCAGTTAAAAGAGAGACCGATACTCGAGTACGTGTACGGTAGATGCTTTGAAGCATTCAGAAACCTTATGTGCCATAACTATACGTTATATGGTCTGAATGACATGAAAACTAAGGCCTTGAGGGAATCCGACCTTAGATAATGGTGGATTTTCACTTCGGTATGATGTCATGTATATGGTGATAAGAGTTTGATTAACACTTTCAATGCAGTTAAGAATGGAGAGGAGATGTGATTCACATCTGACAAAGAGTCTAAGTTAACCAACGCGTTGTACGTGCCGAAGATTCGTAGGAATCTTGTATCCGGATGGTTGCTTAATGAATTTTGGCTTTCATCTTGTGTTTAAATCAAATAAAAATTAAGTTAACGAATAACATAATTTGAGTCTGCATGGGTTACGTCTTTAAAAATGTTTAAGCTGAATGTATTTTTTAATGGTCATTTTAGCAAAATGAGTTGAAATCGGCTTATTTGATTCTTTAAATTTATGGCATGGCTAACTCAGACATGTTTTAACTCAATATGTTGTCTAATTAAAATAAATTGGATACCCACTTTTTGTATTGACACGGACTACAAAATTAAAGCTTGTGTTGAAGCCAAATTGACAAGATTGTCTTTTCTCTCGGTTGAACAGAAAATAACCGAACCCTTGATATGATTCACAAGGTTTTATGTGATTTGGAATTGATACCTACTAAGGTAGAAAATAGCGAGTGCTTCATCATATTTGTTGATGGTGTACAAAATATTGTTATTTATACTTACTTGAGAGTAATGATATAGACAAGATTGTTTTATATAAATAAGTTGAGAATCAAATTATTATCGAAAACAAGGTGGTTCGAAGTCATATCGAAGTTGAATATGTGTCTCTATTATTGATTTATGTGCTATACTTATATTAAGACACAAATTTATTGCTCTTGATACTTCAACAATAGAATTGTTGAAAGAACCGTGCCTTAGAAGATATGGTTAATGCCATGTTCGTAAGTCCTGGTTTAAGCCACGACATGTGGGAGAAATCGATTATATCGACTACTTATCAGTTAGATAAGATCCCTTGTAAATAAAATAAGATAGTTCTTATGAACTATAGATGAGAAGAAAACTATCTTATAAGTATTTACAAATGTGAGGGATATCTAGCAAAGATATCTGTATTGAACCCTAAGGTTCAAAAGATTTGACTTGAAACTGTGATTGCATGTTCTTAGTATATGTTCATAATAGTAGTGCTTTTAGTTTCTGTTAGATATTAGAAAAAGACTCGGTCATCCCGTGTATTTTACTGTTTATTATAGCTCGTAGTTTAATAGTTAATCGTATGAGTTTCGGTATTAAGTCGGGTACTAATACCCGGTATATTGTAAGAACTATAAAAGCCTCTTCCAACTTTGGAAGAGGCAAGCTAGTCTTTTATTCGTTTTACACTTTAACACATACACTCTCTTTCTAGAAAATATCTCTCTATGTGTTTCTCTCTCTAGAAACTAGCCAAATCCAAGAATCATAATCCGGGCCGTGAAAGATGATATCACACAATTGGTATCAGAGCTATGTGGTGATTTCGTGAGCTTGTGTGCGTTCTAATCTTGATTAAATCGTGTTCTTTAGTTACATTTTAGATTTTTGGTTCGAAAATCAAAACTCAGCTTTTTGTGCTTAGATGTGTTTATTGTTATGTTTTTAAGCAAGATCTAGGCATAAGGTAACTAGTTGTGCAAGAAAAATCAAGGTTCAACGTCAAAAAGGGCGTGTTTTTGGTGATTTTGTTGGAAAAATAAGTGTTTTGCTCGAAGTTAACCTTCTGTTTGAAGGAAGCGGAATATACAGGTTTGAAGAAAGCGGAATATGCAGGTTTGAATCAAGCGAAATATGACAGGTTGATTCCAAGCGAAATATGACAGATTTTCAAGCGAAATATATTAGTTTTCAAACAAGCGAAATATGACAGGTTCTTCAAGCGAAATATGCTTGTTGTCATCAAGCGAAACATGTCATAAGTCATCAAGCGAATTATGTTGATTTTTTAAGCGAAATATGTCACTAAAATCTTAATTCTTTTACGGTTTTCTTACTTTGTAAAATCCCGTGAAAGATTTATTTCTCGGTTTCAGTTAAGATTAGTAAAATCCCGTGGAATAATTACTTTAATCACAACTAAAACATATCTTTAACACAAGTCTCCTTTATCACTTATCGATCAAGACTGGTATCATTTCACAACAAATTCAAGATGTCTAATATGTCGGAAGATATCCAGTATGCCGGTTCCGATACACACCCACCAATGCTTGACAGAACAGACTTTGAATTTTGGCAACAACGCATTCGTCTGTATTGTCTGGGAAAAGATAATGGAGAGAACATTATGAAATCGATTACTGAAGGTCCATTTAAAATGGGAACGTTCATACAAACTCTGCTGAAGAAACTGAGGGTGCACTCCAACCAAGTCCAGAACGGGCTAGAGTCTTTACAGACCTTTCTGCTGAAGAAAAGGAAAGGTATAAAGCTGACATTCGTGCAACGAATATCCTACTTCAAGGAATACCAAAAGACATCTACACATTCATCAACCACTATACCGACGCCAAAGACATTTGGGACAATGTGAAGATGATTCTGGAAGGTTATGAGTTAACAAAGGATGACATGGAATCTCAGTTATACGATGAATTTGAACACTTCCATCAAATCAAAGGAGAAACCATTCACGTATACTATGTTAGGTTTACGAAGCTCATTAATGACATGAGAAACATCAAGATGACCATGCCAAGAATGCAGCTTAACTCTAAGTTTGTGAACAACATGTTACCAGAGTGTAGTAGATTCATAACTGAAGTCAAACTTAACAAAGGTTTGAAAGAGTCTAACTTTGATCAGCTTTATGCCTATTTAAAGCAACATGAGGTACATGCTAGTGAGAATATAATGATGATGGAAAGGTTCATTCAACCAACTAATGATCCTTTAGCACTAGTGTCTAATGCCTCAGTTCAACAGTACTCATCAATGTCTCCTCAATCCTCAAATGAACCATCTCCTGCTGATAACTTTCAACTGGACTCAGGAAGTTCTTCAACTGACAACTTGATTGAAAGTTTAACCAACACACTTGTCCTCCTCACTCAATCGTACAAATCACATCTTCCTCAAATAAACAATCAACTCAGAACGTCTTCTAATGCAAGGAACAAAGCTACGGTTCAAGACGGCAGAGTTGTGGTTCGAGAAGTCCGTGGAAGATACAATGCAAATAATCAAGGAAGACCATTTTAGAGAAACAATGCAAGAGGAAATGTTGTAACTAGGAATGCTGGAGGTCAAAACAGAGGTGGCAATGTGAATCCTGGTCAAGCTAAACCCATTAAGTGCTACAACTGTAATGGACTCGGGCACATAGCACGAGAATGTCCTCGACCAAAGCGACTTCAGGATTCAGACTACTTCAAGGACAAGATGCTACTTATGCAAGCCCAGGAGAATGGTGCAGTACTGGATGAAGAACAGTTGTTGTTTCTTGCAGGAGAACAGGTCACCAACTTTGATGATGATGTGGATGATCCACCCGAGAAAGATTTGGCACTCAATGTGGATCATATCTTTGAAGCTGATCAATGTGATGCATTCATGTTGATGAGGCCCCACCTCAGAAGACCATGTTTTATGGCAAATCTTACATCTGCAGAAGCTTGAGCCATCATATCACTCGAAACTCCGGTTGAAGGTACAAGATCATATACCTATGTAGATCAAATGGATTGAGTATCATGAAGTACACTCATGGCAAAACGATGTACAACACAACTACGTTGTTGACTCTGGATGCTGACAAACGAGTAGATAGTAATAATAATTTCGAATGACCAGTGATGTGGTAGACAACGAAAGAACAATGTTGTACAAAGTACTGTATCATCTGTACGAAATTTATGCATTGATGTCAATACTCGTATGAAATGCATGAACCAGGGTGTCCAAAGTGTGTCAGCCAAATAAGCAGGTTTAAGTAGGTTAAATAACACAGTGACTTCTGAACTTGCGATGATATAAGGAACTAGTCGGAGGTGTATGAACAACGGGCTAAGTTTTGAAATTAACTGATATGATGAACGAAAGATTGATGAACAAATGAAAAATTTATCTCTGACCGAAATCGAAAGAATCTCTTTATAAACAGAACTTCATTCTGCACAAATATGCAACTTATGATTCTACCCTTAACCATCATAAGATAGAAAGGGAAGAAAGCGATCATTTTGAAAAAGATTTTAAACAAAAAAGAAGACAAATTCCATGAATGAGTTTATTTAGACATAAAAATGCAATATAAAAGCGGTTGAAGATAGATTATAACAAACAAGATCAGTCTGTTCAAAACGTTCACATGTATATGTAAACCAAAATCATAATTATGATGAAAAGAACAAGTATCGATAGGCTTACAAAAATCCCTGATATCTCACTCGTGTCAAAGCAAGTTCAACCAGCCCTCAATACTGGTCCATGTATTAGTCATGTCCAATCAAGCACGTCCTGTTGTGCATGACTCAAGGACACTCGAGATATGAGCTGGGATAACTATGAAAAGAATGATGGAGAAAGATGAAAAGCCCTTTATGTGAGGAAAATAAAATTAGGATTGCCCCCCAGATACTCCAGAAGGAGAACCTTCTTTGCAACCTTTGCTCCACAAGAAATCTGACCCCAAACAATATTTTGGTCCCATAATGAAAATGAAAGAAAAAGGCTGAGACCTTAGTTCCAAAATCCCAACTTCAGCATTGACAGTGTATCCACCCAATACACCTGTCATAGCTGTCCCAGAGTTCATTCCATCCTAAAAGACAAAGTGAAGATAAATCTTTTATGTACTAACACAACTTTTACTTAATTGACAAAACTTGTAAAAAGAAAATTCACCCCAACAAGCGTTAATTAGAAGGTGGAAAGAGTTTTGAGTCAAACAAAAAGATGTTACCTTACTGAAGTTATTCATTTTTTAAAAACTCTTAAAGAACACATGTGCAGTATTTCAAACGGCCCTCTTTAAAGAAGATAAAGTAAATGTAAGACATTTTTTTGATCAAATAAAGACGAAGTAAACCAGAATACTGTAACAACGAAATGTGCTGAAATTGTAAAGAAAAACCTCTCATTTGAAAATAGATAATCATGAAGCTAAGTTTGTCTAAATCAACTGTTGTATGATGAGGGAAAAATCACGTTGTCTTAAGTCTTAGAAGATGAGGTGTCCCTAGAGATCATAATGAGTCAAAACCACGATTTTCAAAACTTGAAAGGGAATACCTAAATTTGCAATCTAACGTATCAACATCTTCAAGAACGTGTTGATAAATAACAAATCACAAACATCACAGGATCTCCTGATTTTAACTCATTCCTTTAAGATCAAGAAGTTCTCAAACATCAGATTCAAGAAAAAGACAACGTGTGATTAGAGACTTTAAATTTCTAGTCTCTATGTAGAATGACAGAAGTTGTAAACCTTATAAAGATAACCGATGTCACAAGATCTTCTTGAACAAAAAAGAACATTTTTGAGCAAAATAGAAAAGTGAAAGCATCATAAGCAAGGAATTGATTGAGTCTATTAAAACACGCGTGCTAGCACTAATAACGATGACATCTTCCTTGTTACACAGATTGAGGATCAAAGGCTCAATTTAGAAGGCAAATTTTGAACGTTCCGACATAGAAGTTCCTGTCAAACAAAAGTTTCTTGCACCTGGCATGTATGCCAGATGTCACTGCTCTTATTGAACAAAATGATTGCGTTAGAGTAGAACTAGAAAAGGTCAAACAACATTACAAGGAATTGTATGACTCAATTAAGATTATGTGTACTCACACGAGTGAAAAGACATCTACTTTGTTGAATGAGATTGAGAGTCTAAAAGCTCAATTGCGAAGCAAAGAGCCTTGTTTCACTAGTGACTATGTCAAACCAAAAGTTCTTGCTCCTGGCATGTATGCCATTGACGTTAAACCCATCCCTCATCCCCTTAAGAACAATAGGAGTGCTCATTTAAACTATATCAGCCATCTTAAGGAGAGTGTAGAAACGGTTAGGGAGATTGTAGAGGAAGCTAGAGTAGTTAAACCACTAGATAATTCACTTCACTATGCTTGCCAATACACTAAGTTATCTCAGGAATTGTTAGAATGTGTGATTGGCACTTGCCCAAAAAGTTTCAATGAAAGAGATAACAAGGCTCCCTCTACCCCTGTTACTAGGAAAAAGCAAGTTACATTTAGTGATAAACCAGGAACTTCTTCTAGCAACACACAGAAACACAAAGTGCACCAGAGAGTTCAACAGACTAATATCCCTGTGCTTCCCTCTACAGGAGTAAACGATTCCACTGAAGCAAGCGGATCAAAGCCTAGAAGCAATACAAAGAAAAATAGGATCCTGCCTGCTAAGAAGGAAGTAGAAGTACGCCTTAGGACAAATAAGTCAGTTTGGACAAAAGTGAATCCGGTTGATTCTAGCACTAGCTCTAAGCGTGTTGTAATTAATTCGAATTCTGAATCTGTGTGCAAAACTTGTAACAAACGTGTAAACTCTGCAAGTCATGGAATGTGTGTTGTTAATATCTTGAAGTCTGTGCATGCTACCCCCACCGTTAGAATTGTCTTGAATAACGAAAAGCAGATCTGGAAACCAAAAGGAAAACTGTCTGATAACAGTTTAAACAAGACCAAGCAGATCTGGAAACAAAAAGGCAAACTGTCTGATAACAGTTTGTACAAAACCAAGCGGGTTTGGAAAGCTACGGGAAAACTATTTGCAGATATTGGTTATCAATGGAGACCCACAGGAAAGAAATTTGCCTTAGGCGAAATGTGCCATTTAACTAAGCTTTCTGTGAAATGTTCTACTCTATATGCTAACCAAAAGGACCCCAACAAAAATTGGGGAACCGAAATTCCAAACTCTCTAAACTCGACTGTTTTCAAATGCAGGTCGTACAGGTCATGCTTTGGTATCTGGACTCAGGCTGCTCAAAACATATGACGGGGAATCGTTCAAAGCTCATGAATTTTGTGGAAAAGTTCATCGGGTCAGTCAGATTCGGGAATGATCACTTAGGAGCTATCATGGGTTATGGAGATTATGTTATGGGTGACAGTGTGATCTCAAGAGTATACTACGTGGAGGGACTTGGACACAATCTATTCTCTGTAGGGCAATTTTGTGATTCTGATCTTGAAGTGGCCTTCAGAAAGCATACGTGCTTTGTTCGTGATATTAATGGTACAGACATACTTAAAGGCAGTCGTAGCACCAATTTGTACACGATATCCATGGATGAAATGATGAAGTCTTCTCCGATATGCTTGCTGTCCAAAGCTTCCAAGTCCAAATCATGGTTGTGGCATCGTCGTTTAAACCATTTAAACTTCGGCACGATAAATGATCTTGCTCGAAAAGATCTGGTTAGAGGTCTACCTAGATTGAAGTTTGAAAAGGATCATCTTTGCTCAGCCTGTCAACTTGGAAAAAGCAAGAAGTTCTCCCACCGGCCAAAATCTGAAAATACAAATATGGAAGTTCTTCATACCCTTCACATGGATCTGTGTGGTCCAATGAGAGTCCAGAGTATTAAAGGGAAGAAATACATCTTAGTCATCGTGGATGACTATTCAAGATTCACATGGGTAAAGTTCTTGAGGTCAAAGGATGAAACTCCAGAGTTTGTCACCAACTTTCTTAAGCAAATACAGGTTGGCCTCAACAAAACAGTCAGATTCATCCGCACAGATAACGGAACGGAATTCGTCAACCAAGTTATGTCTGAATACTATGAAGGTGTTGGCATATTTCATCAAAAGTCTGTTCCGAGAACTCCTCAACAAAACGGCGTTGTTGAAAGACGTAATCGTACACTGGTGGAAGCAGCACGTACAATGATGATATTCTCGAAAGCTCCCATGTTTCTATGGGCAGAAGCTGTAGCCACTGCTTGTTACACCCAGAACCGATCACTAATTCATACTCGTCATAACAAAACCCCTTATGAGCTTGTGCATGATAAGAAGCCTGATCTTACATTCTTCCGAGTATTTGGTGCTCTGTGCTATCCTACAAATGATAGCGAAAATCTAGGAAAATTTCAAGCCAAAGCTGACATTGGGATTTTCGTTGGGTATGCTCCTAGCAGGAAGGGCTATAGAATCTACAACAAGAGAACTCGTCGATTAATGGAAACAATTCACGTCACATTCGATGAGATGCATCAGTCAATGGCTCCTGTACGCATCAGTTCAGGACCCGAGCCTATCATGATGACCCCTGGACAACTCAAATCAGGGCTCGCTCCAACCGATAAAGAGCTGGAGATGTTATTTCAACCAATGTTTGATGAACACCTTGAACAATCTCGAGTTAATGAACCAGTACCTTCTGCTACTGAAATTAATGCTCAAGTTGTCCCACCAGGTACATCTTTGTCTACAACAATTGCTCAAGATGCACCGTCAACAAGTGCTTCATCGTCAACATCCGATATTCATCTTCCAGTCCAACATCAAGAAATTGCAGAAGAACCCATTCAAGAAGACACCCCAATCATTCACGATGTTCTTCATCCCTCACATAACCTTGTTACTGGAGATCCAGGTTCGGCACAATCATCATCTGCGGAAGTTTAATGCATGACGTAACCCAAACCATGTTAAAAATACCATAATAGATCATCTTGAAGAAGGCCATAAGATCAATCCTCTGGAAAACTTGTTGGCAATCAACCTCTGTCAGTCCCTGTTTCAACCTGCGCCGTTCCTGGGGTGCACGATACGTGTTGTTTCAATCTACCAGCCTTTCTTTTCATACTTCGTTTGTGATCTTGAACAAGGTTATGCATCTTTGCCATAGGCCTTTTGTGATATTGTCAAGTTCTTCAATTTTTCCAAACCTTGACAATTTGTGTCAAAGAGTGACTTCATAATTGATCTGTTGTAGTGGAACACTTTCAGGCAACTCAAATGAGTGAAGAACTTTATCAAGAACTTTAACACTGATGCACTAAGGAAGCCGGATGAGGGTACTAAAATGTGTTCCCCCAGGCCTCGTCTAGCAGTAGTACCTTGTGGGTGGTGTGATCGACCTGTAACATTGTTTGCGTTTTTGGATGCAATCGCTGGGGGTGAAATGGTCGGCCGGGTGGGGTGATCTGTGCGCTTAGGGGGGTAGGGAGGGCGGTCCTTGGTCGCACAATCGCCCTGGGGTAACTGACGTGACTTGTTTGTACTAATGGGGGTGTGGATCTCACGTCGGAGTCCGGGGGTCCCTCGCTTAGACGCAACACAGATATCTAAGGGGTTAGGAAGTGGTATTGTAGTCAAGTTATCTGGTGACTGATGGGGCCGGCCGGTTAAGGTGGTGTGTTCCCAATAAGGGGATACAGGGGTAATAATCCGAGGTCGTTTGTGGCCTAGGTGTCTGCCTCATCCGCGTACGCGTCTTCTGGCGTAGCAAAGGTTAGTAGTCTTCTTTATGTCGTTTTTGTTTGTACCACGGGGGATGCAACAGTGTCCCATGGTGGCCAGTGTTTGCTTAGATTTGTCCGACAATCTGGGAGGGGTTTAAGGAGTATTGGATTTTGTGTACTCTTGGTGTAGGAAAGTAGTAGATACTTTGAATCCCTATCACCTCCCTCCAGCTGAGCTGATATAATGGACATGAGCTTGATCAAGAAGTAAGCTCGGCTTTGATATGCCATGAAGGCGGATGTACGAAGGCACGTTGTTGGTTCTATCTCAACCTTCGTTCTCTTTATCTGTTCTGAACCTGACCCTCTAAGACGTGGCCATACTGTCGCTTCAGAGTCGATCATGTGGCGGGGCGTGGTACACTAATTAACCCATGTATCTCCCTTGTTCGTGTAAGTGTTGAGTTTGATCTCAAGCCTCCAACCCCTTGATGAAGTCTTGATTCGATAAGAGTGGCAGCCAGACGCTACACCCGCGCTGGAGGTGTGCCTTGAACGTGTGGTTTGGTTGAGTACGTTCAGCGTAGGACACACCCCAAACATAACCAATAATCGTCTCGTCGTTTTTTGCCTCGTTCGTGTATAATGAGCAAAAGCCAACGGAAGCAAACAAAGTGAAAATTATAACCGCGGAAAAACACAAGGAACCAGGATGCAGAAAGGGAAAGCGGAGGCAGCCGCATAACCTAAGGGGAACGGAGGGGACAGAAGGTGGGAAGGAATCCAAATAGGATGAAAAAGATGAAGCCAAGGGGGAAATAGGAAGCGGAGAGGTAGGGGCGACAAGGAGGGAAAAGGGGCGAAAAGGGGAGGATAGGAAATAAAGGAGGTACGGATAGGAAAAGAGAGTAGTTATAGCTGTCATTCGGTCGGCCCATGCTAGTTCATTTGCGACGTTATACAGCGGGATCTTATCGGTCTATTTGACGCTCTAAGTTTTCGGGTTGGTGAGTTCTCAACTACAAAGCCTGCTCAATCTGATTTGAGATTAGGACGAACAATACCCGTTCTGGCCTATAGGATATAGGGCTAGGTTCAAAATTATGCATGCTTTGAGGGGGGTGTACATTGAAGGCTACTTGATTTTGTTGTATTTTGTCTATCAAGACAACCCTGTTTTACACAGTCTGGGTTGCTAGGCTGGGATCATAGTGAATCTTTAGTGGTGATGGCATCCCTACTAGATAAAGATCTTGTTTGTCGTTTGATCTATAGGGGGGGGTGGTTTTCTGATCAAGGGTGGGGGGGGCGGCACAGGGGGGGGGTGCGTCCGTGGGGTGTTGTTGTGGGGGTTGGGGGTTTGGGGTAGGGGGGAGGGGTGGGGGCTTGAGCAATTAGTATCGGGACCGTGGGTGTTTTGAGACCAGTTGGATTTTAGGATAGGCTTTGGTATGGGGAGGATAGGCGAGAGGGAGAGAGGAGGATAGACGAGCCGGTAGTTCTTGTGAAAGTAGGGTGGTTGAGATTGGTGGTGGTATGGAGCGATAAACGTAAATACAACCCAGGTGCGGGAACCGGACGTTGTTACCTTACCCACGTCCTGATCGATTCCTGTTTCATTTGATGGACGAAACGTTTGGGGCGAACTTTTAATAGCGGATGGCCTGGTGCTCGGCGTTAGGCCGTTGTATTATCTACGTCTTGCTCTTCGGTGCAAGATGCTATTTCATTTTTGTCTTACACGCAATTTTATCCTTTGTCGCTTCAAGTCAAACTCAAACACATAATCTAGACTCGTTACTATCTCTCGACTGCACAACCAAAGTTTATCCTTAGCACCATACATCATTGATGAATTTTGATTGCATTTGGCTTCTGATGGTCTGCGGCGCTACATCTGGCGTAGTTTAATGGTAAGAGTCTGATTGTAGAATAGTAGCATTTATGATTTAATAGTTTTTGTAAAGTTCTAATAGCAGGCATGTCTAGTCATTAAGTTGGGTTCAGTGCAATTTGTATTCTTCATCTATAAGTGAAGGCGGAAGATTCATTATGTTGCCCGATCTTAGGATATCCTCACACGGTACTTTCTAAGCTTGCCCCGCGTTTTCTGCTTTTCCATGATAGATCCAATGTTCCATAGTTTGGTAACGATTCACATGTTTAATTATTCATTATTCCATCTTCTTTGCCAAAATCGTTTACATACTCGTCCGTCTGCAAAATTAGGAAATTTGGCCACTTTTACTGCTGGTAAACAATGGTTGAATTTTATTATTGCGGGATTGTCGGGCTGAGTATTTTTGAGAGTGGTGTCGTGGAAGTGGGAAGTTTTGATACTGTTGTCCCATCTAAATTACACGGTTAAGTAGTACTAAATGCCACAGAAATACTGGTTGGAATGTTTGATGTATGTGCGGATGGAGAAAATGTAAGTTTATCTAGATGGTGTAGTGGTACTGATAAAACGGTGATAGAGCTCAGCGTTCATCGGTGGACACATATGGGCGACCAGAAAGATTCGGTGTCAATCCCACCGGTGATAAGTCATTCTGCTAAAGGTTTTAGGGCCATAATTGAAAAAATAATTTATTCTTCATCAGAGACCTCCTTCCAGGCTTGAGTTCCATTGTACGGTATCAAGCCCTTAGATTAGATCTCTTTTAAAGCCTAGTGAGGATATAGGAGCATAATGTAATACTCAAAAAGTAACCTATTGTGACGAGCATCTAGACAATAAGACAATCTGATTGTTCTTCAGACGAAAAATATTATAACAAATAGTGCTAAAGAAGAATTACTATAAAAACAATACTTTGATCACTTTCATGGACTCTTTTCTATTAATTGTAAAATCTGGTTTATTGATGGTTCAATCATTATAGTCATGCCTTATCCAGTAAGTGGTGTGCATTTATAGATATATGAAAAACATAATATAATATCTTCCTCTGATCTTCGTTTGCATGAGTCTATCTATTTCTTATCTGTCTATCCATACTAGAACATATTCCAAGAGTCATTACAGTTTACCTTACCATGAAAACTAAACTATTATAACACAGAAGGTAACTATATACCCTGACTCAGTAAGTAGGACACTTTAATTACTACTGGTAGTAAGTCAGTAATTTAATACTAACAGTAGTAATTACTCTACCAGTAGGAACTACATACCTACCAGTAGGAACTAATAAATACAAATATACCTAACGCACTTCAAAATTCTATTTCGTACCACTTGAACTAGCACTATTCTTTTTATAGACGACTTGCCAAACTAGTTTCTTCAGCTTAATCTGAACCTTAGAACCCACATTAGTACCACGAGTAGAAGAAGGATGTTAGGAACCATCATGGTATGTGTGTTGTTTCTTTGGTTTTTCAACAGCTCGTTTTGGACATAAAATATCATCATGCCCAAATATCATAGACACACCACATCTAGGTGGTTCCTATTCATACTCCACCCTTACTGTGTGAAGAACCTCTCCATCATCTTTCACATTAAGAATAGCAATAACCATGTCCTTCTTTAACTCCCGGTCAGCCCTAATATCAATCAATGATGTGCGAGCATAATCCATACAACCCCATGACTGCATGACTGTAGACACATAGAACTCGTATATGAATCAAGCATAATCACGTTACCTAGTTTAGTAGCCATCACACTCAATCTGTCTGTAGTAAACGCCATAATAATTTAACCCAAATGAGAACCGATTTTAGATCTTTCTTAAGTAAATTAGCATTTGGCGTCCATTTCTTCAGGATGATATGTGCAGATCGGATAAACCATGGACCATTCTCCAATACCTCATTCATACCTTCAATTGAAGCAAACTTGAAAAAAAGCCCTTTAAGTTCATCATTACACGAACTAAACCAAACTTCTTCCATGCATTCTTAACATAGCAACCAGGAATGCTACTCTTTTTCCTACGAAATAACCGTACAAGCTAAAGCCAAATCTCGAATGAACATCCAAAATAGACGCCTTAGGAATTTTAACTTCAGCTTTTGCATTAATAGGTTTATCCAAATCCAAAGATCTAAAATTTAGCTTATTCGTAATAGCCTCATTTGTAACCAAACTCGTAAAAAATTTGGAGTGTTCACCTTCGCGGTTTCTACACCCTCCGGAACCGGCTCATCCACCCCGTTCTTACTGGGAGACACAGGTCCCAAGTTAACAATGTTAGCCATACATGTTTCAGCAACACTCGGACCAGAGGTAGAGTCTATCCGTATAGAAGTAATGCCACTTGGAATGGCAGTAGAGTTAGTCCGAACAACATAAGACTTAGTCAGACCCCAAAAGTATAAGCAACATCAACTTCTGTCATAATAATGTTGTGAGCATCCCCACCATTATTCCCCAATGTACCATCTTTAGTCTTATGATTGCTACCCCTTTTGGCGACGACTACATGGAAAACCTTTTGCATAACTTACATCTAAATACCATTGATCAGGAATTTAGTTAAAACACTCCACAACCAATGAATAAAACCTACCACAAATTATGAACTAATCAAGGGGCAAAAATTAGAACACGTTTCAAAGATCAGGGACATCAAATAACCAAAAACCTAACAAGCCGACATGAAGGAAAGAAAAGAAACCTTAAAGATCGATCTAAAACCCAGCGTCTAAAAATGTTAACAAGCAAAGATCAAGGGCAGAGATAAGATAAACCATGAGATGAAATCTTAACCCATAACAAGATTTATTGATAGAAAAGATTTTAAAACAATCAAGTTTACAACTGATCTAAGATCAATCAAAAACCCTAGCGTTTAAAATATTTAACAAGGAAAGAATCAAGAGTAGGAATAAGATTGGATCACAAGATTATACCTTAATCCATACCTCTAAAAGTGATTTTTCGTTAGACGCGATAATTTGTAGTGATTATGAAGTGGATCTTTTATTAATACTTAGGTGTCTTTGTTTTCATCTGCTTTTTAGGTGTTGTTTTGTTTTCAATGCATTTCTTGTTATTTTTTATTATCTCGTGTCATTAAAAAAACTCAACATATATTACTTAAAAAAATGGAGTGAACTGCAAAAAATCATCCTTGTAGTTCATAGTTTTTGGTACTAATCATCTATTGCCGATATTATTAGCACAAATCATCTTTGAGTGGTGAAACCTTTGGCACAATACACCCTCAACACCAATGTTGTTAGTTTTACGTGCAAAATGGCCCATGTGCAATAACACGTTAAAGTAGTTTGTCATTTAACTATCCCAACTACTTCTCTCTTCATTTATTGGGATTCAGTCAACATTTAACACAAAAAAAAACAATGGTCACGAAGTTATTTCTATGGCGGTCATAATTCAAACACAAACCCTAATATTCAAATCACAAACCTAAATCAAAATCATTGTCTTTGAGTGGCATATTTTTACTTACGAATTGGAAGATGTTGATGACAAGTCGCACGTCATAAGTTATAATCTTTTAAAATCCTAGATTTGTTTTGTTTATAGTTGATAATGGGTTGTTCTAAGTTTGTATCCCTGGTTTTGAAATGTGTTTTAGTTTTTACATGTACATTACCAAAAAAATTCCAGTTAAGATACATCATGGTGGCTATTATAGTGACCCCCTCCTTCCCCCAACATTACAAGCTAGGGATTTTCAACTACTCTCACATGGTAAATATAGATTTATTTTTAATTATTGATGTATTTCAAAAGCTTTAAATTTATAAGATTAGAATTACCAATTATTAAATGGAAACACACGGGTAAAAGTATAACCCACGTATGTAGAATAATATTTTAGGTAAGATCAAGTCATCCACAGGGATTTAATTTGTGTTCGAATAATCGCAGTGAAATAAACTTTAACAATTTTAAGATAAATTTTGTTGGATTCAATAATGAGAAAGATGACTACTCGGATAGTTTCATATAATTCCTAAGCAATGGTGATGATTACGATCTCAAATTCGAGGTTGTTTAATTTATAAAAAGGTTTTCTCATTAAAAAAAGTTTTCATAAATTAATGTGTTTAACTTAAGACTTATATTTAGTTAACTCGATCAAATGTGTCACTCAGATAATCTAGTTACTATTATATCAAATCTATTTTGTTTATCAAATAACGTAACAGGATTTCTCAAACCAAACAATAAAGACCTTAGAAAAATGTTTAAGACTATATAACATACAACAGGTCTTTTGACCTATACCGTTATAAGCATACAATCAAAGTTGATAATCAAAGTTGATAAGATAAGATACGATAGAGTTTCAACATAAGCTTAAGATTAAGAAGATCGCAATGATACCAAATGCTTATATATTATATCAACATCACCGAGTAGTCATGAGAAATTTAGCCTCTCATGGCTACGAAGTTCATAACAAAATAAAGTAGAGAAACAAGAAACATACTATGCTTGGGTAGAAAAATAGATCAAACTCCACTCTTTACAAGTATTAGGTCTTTACTAAACCTTTATTTTCTAAAAGCTAGGATATTGTTCTTCATTCTTCGTCTTTGAATTCAGGTGTTGGTGAAGATATTTGAGAGATATTGATGTAATGAAGAATCTGAGGGATGCTTCAAATGGCTTGATTGTCGTCTCTATTTATACGCTGAGAAGGGGTCGAAGTGCGGCGCACATTCTAAAATGTGCGGCGTGCTTAGCTTAAGTCGGTGCAAATATCATTAATGCTGCTGGGAAGTGCGGCGCGCATTCTTGGAAAACCGGTGCACTTGAGCGTATTTACTGACTTCATTTAATTCATTGATAAGTGTGGCGCACATACAAAAATGTGTGGCGTACTTTTGTGATTTTTGGTTTTTGTCCTTTCTTCTCTTCTAACTTATCTTCCAATAAGCATAAACACTTATATTTTGGACTTTTTGAGCTCGAGATGTCTTCAAGTGAACCTCCACATATTTCATGCTATTAAGTACCAAAAGTTCACGAGAAATAATGAAATATATACAAATAACGCCGTCGAAAACATGTATAATTTAGGCATTATCAAATCCCTCCATACTTAGCTATTGCTTGCTCCCAAGCAATCAAAGCGAGAAACAAGTTTATTTATCGTGACGTGGAGAAAAAATAGATTTAACAAGTGTTTACTGATTTTAATAACTTTTCAGACATAGACATATAACAGAGCACCTCACATAGAGAATGTGTTTGATTTATATTCACTCAAGTCACTCAGATAGGGTTTATATTTGTGAAATCAAGCAATTGCATAGACATAATCTGGATAGCTACCATATGCTTGTACAAGACACATAAACGTGCGGTCTGATCACCTAGACAAAATCTCAAAAAGGCAAAACATGATAATAATGATGGTGAGTAACATGTACCGATTCCTTGTGCCAAAAACTTAAGCCTTATAGTTTGAACTTTTATTTCCTTTTTTTTTTGATACCAACTAATAACTAAGGCATGCACGGAACTTCTTTCATTGAGCATTTTTCTTCAATATTGGATACATCAGCAAGATAGCATTAAAAGGGAGTGTTGTGTTGCAGATACAGAGTTACATGGGATTTATTTTACCTCTTATCATACGATTTTGTCTATAAATTAACCTCACTACGGTCTAATAAAGGATGATCAAGCACAAGTTCTAGAGCTACTAAACTACTGGCCCACTCATATAATTTTCAACCAATACTATTGCTTTAGAAAAGACGACAAACTACATGTACAAAGCCATAACGACGGATGAGACACTTGTAATTGCATTCAAACCTTAACCCGAGAAAGCTAAAGGCAAAATTTAGCTTAGGTATCAAAGATAAGGTATGCATCAAAGGCTAGAATATACCTTACAATTTAGTGGACTGATTTTATGCTAGTTATAATGTCAATCCAGTTGGATTTGCCTTACTAAGTGATTACATTTTTAATTTTGGAAGAAAATTATATATTAATTTTTTAAGAAAATATCAGTTGAAAATGTGGCCAGAATACAAGGCAAACATAGAGAGATATGATTAATTTTTTCTATTTGGTTCCCCTCCACACATAAGTTGAACATTGCCCTCAATGTGAGAACTGATAAATATAGAAAATAGAAAAAATTAAGGGAAAATGGTACTTCCCGAGGCATAATTTTGATATACCCGAGAGAGCTTGTCTTTTGAGAAAAAGCCATAATTTTCCTATGTATAATATTACCTGCAAAAGAGTAAATAAACAAAGCATACAAAAAGAAAAATATTTTTGGTTTATATATATATATATATATTTTTTTTTTTAGAAAACAGAATTAAAGATACAAGTGTCCACACTTAAGATAAAACACGGGTTGCCTCACGAGAAGCGCTTAATTTTTTAAGAGAGTCATTAGCTAGACTCGTACTTTTGAGGATTAGTTTTTGTGATAGAAGGGAGTGACTTCTTCCCTTTGGTCATTTTCTTCTTTGTGGTAGAGCTTGATTCGATGGCCGTTAACAATGAACGTCTTGCCATCTTTTCCATATAGTTCAACATATCTGGATGGATATTGATGTTTTACAACGTATGGTCTAAGCCATTGAGATCTGAGTTTTGGTTGTTTGAATTTGTACTTAGAATGGAATAATAACACTTTGTTTCCGTTTTTGAACTTTCTCATTTTGAGTTTTTTGTCGTGCCAGACTTTGGTTCTTGCTTTGTATAGTCGAGAGTTTTCATACGCTTGATGTCTGAGTTTGTCTAACTCGTGTAACAGGAACATTCTTTTCTCACCAGCGGCGATGAGATATGGATTACAGTTTTTCAGTGCCCAGTATGCACGGTGTTCGATTTCGAAAGGTAAATGGCAGTTTTTTTTATATAAGAGTTTGTAAGGTGTGTTTCCTGTTGGTGTTTTATAAGCGATCCTGAAGGCCCACAAAGATTCATCGAGTTTTCTTGACCAAAAAACTAGATTATCTTTAACTGTTTTTTCAAGGATTCTTTTAAGGGCTCTGTTAGTATTTTCAACTTGTCCGCTCGTTTGAGGATGATATGATGTAGAGAAACAATGGGTAACTCCATATCTTTTCATGGTTTTTTTCCATTATTTTATTGTAGAAATGAGTTCCTTGGTCGCTTATGAGAGCTTTAGGCATTCCGAAATGACATAATAGTTTTTTAAAAATGAAATAACAACTCTGGCATCATTAGTTGGAAGAGCTTGAGCTTTGGCCCATTTAGATACACAGTCTACAGCGACTAAGATGTATTCAAATTTGTATGATTTCGGGAATGGTCCCATAAAGTTGATACCCTATATGTTAAAAATTTCGCACACTTGAATGTTATTTAAGGGTATTTCATCACGTTTGACTATATTCCCTGTTTTTTGACATGCTTCGCAAAGGTGAACTAGGGTATGAGCTTCTTTAATGATTGTTGGCCAGTAAAAGCCTGAGTCTAAGACTTTTTAGCCGTGGTGTTTGGTCCATAATGTCCATCGGTAGGTCCATGGTGACATTGATCAAGCATGGTACGAGTTTCTCATCCTGAGACACAGTGTAACACCCTGATATTTCACATAGCAGCGGAAGCTAAATTGGGGGTATTACTTCATGAATCAACAGTCATAATCATAGAAAATGACTCAAAAGAGACGTTTTGGAAAATTTAGTTATCATTCAATAATATATCAGGGTTTTACAAAAGGAGGTCCCAAAGTACATTGAAAACATAAAGTTTGAATGATAACAAGTTTGGACGTCCTCAAGTCTAGTGCTACTCCATGCCATAGTTTGCTTAGTTACCTGAGATAAACATGCTAAAAGGGTCAACACAAAGGTTGAGTGAAATTCATAGTGATTGTAATGAAATGTTTGAATACAAGTCATCATAAGTGGTAATAATTGTACAACTACAATTATCATGGAAAACAATATTATATTATTGCACTAAGCTCATGACACTGAAGCCTTAAGTAAATGTTATTCATAAGTTGTTGCCCCAGAGGGTGCTTTGCCAAACACCCAGAGTTCCTCAAATGAAATGCGTCCGCTGGCCATGTATATACCAGAACCTGGACAGGGGAGTTTAATCCTAATAGATCTATTCACGGCATTTACGATTACTTCACAAAGTAATTAATGGTTCATGATAGTGGGGACTTTTAGCAAATGGAGGTACTTAGGCAATAATATATCAGGATAGCATACAGTTGAAAATACTTGTATTCATGTTTATAGCATGTATCTCCCCACGGAGTTTAGAAAACATGTAAAGGTGGGACTATGAACTCACCTTGATAAGGTAGTTGATTGACGTCAAAAGTTACTCAATTAGAAATAAATGGCCCCGTCACGCAACCTGCGGTAATATGTCAAGTCTTAATTTGATTATTTCAAAACTTTATTTCATAAAGTTTAACGTAAATGATTTTGGTTTATTAGTTTGTGAAAACATCGTATCACTGTTCGGGCTATCATAATCCAGAGGTCATGTAGTAAACGTTTGAGGAGCTAGGACACTTTAAATCGTAAATCCATCAACTCGTCAAAACGTCTACCTAAATGAAAGCCTCTCACATGAAATTCCCTAGTAACGTGATACGTTATAGTTTAAGTGATAGGATTTTATCTTTTTAAGTTTCTTCAAAAACTAGTGGATGATAAATTATGTTAAATATATAACATAATTATTTTATAGTGTTTCGATCGACGAATGATAACGACAAATGTGTCGGGCTTTAATAAAATCAAGTTTTATAACGTTTAAATATATTTTTGTTATTAAATATAAAATTATTACATTTTATACCCTTAAGAATTTGAAAATGACAATATATACCCTTGGTATATATATTTTACAATTTAAACCCTTATTTATATTTTTAAAACATTTAACCCTTAACTTTAGAGTTTGGCAAAATAAACCCCTGTAGTTTAACTTTAGGATAATTATATTTTTGGCCTGAAAGTTTAATAATTTCAAAAGTTACAATATATACCCCTCATTCATAAAACGATTTGCATTTCTAGTCTAAAATTCATATTCTTTATATTTTTAATCTCAAAATTAATTTGCAGCATATAGCTTATCATAATAAGCTAAAATAAGTTTGGTTTTGAAGATTTAATAAGCTTATTGCTTATAAAATGAGCTTATGATCTTGATAACTCAAAAAGGGTGCGTCTGGTTTTGAAATTTTAACCCGATGAGTTTGAGCTTTTAAGGTTTGATTCTAAGATTATAAAAATGATAAAAGAGTTTATTAGAACAGCATATAGGACCAACTTATAGAGTTTACGAATATAGCTTTTTAGGGTTTTAACGGGTGTGTTTGGTTTAGGAAACCTAAACGAGTAGACTTGGGGTTTCCAAAAGAGTTTAGCTTGAACAAATGATTATATCAAAACTTATATATGATTTAAAATATGACAAGATCTTATAGAACAAGTTATGAGGCTTACTAGAGCTTGAATGTATCGAAAATGGCTTGATATGGGTAAAAAATGATGACATGTAACCCGAAAGCTTGGAGATGAATCAAGAACTCTTCTTTTCTTATCCCTTGGTTCCAAAATAGCTTAAATACCTTTTCCTTCCTTTCCTTAGCTTGGCTAGAACATGATTTTGAGGTAGGGTTTACTTTAAATGGTAAATTGTGAAAGTATGCATGTATGCGTGTATATATAGGCTAGAAACTTAGAGTGGTGGCCAACTTAAGAAGAGTGGTGGCCAAGTTATGTAGAGTAGTGATCAAGGTTTAGCTAGGTGTGACTATTAGAGGTTAGGGACTAGCTTAGAGAGGTGTTAAGAGGTTGGAAGGGGTTCGGCTATCTAAGGAGGTGACAAAGAGGTTTACTTAGGGTGCAAGGTGACTAGTAGCTTATAAGGAGGTGACAAGGAGATGAAGGAGGCTAGCAAGGTGGTGACAAGGTGGTGGTGAGGTGGAGACATAGTGGTGAAAGGGTGGTTTCTTGGTTTAAACTTGGTTCGAAACTAGTTTAGAGGTATCGGGTTGTTTAGGGTTTTCAGGTTAGGTTTTTAGGGTTTTACCGAGTGTGTGGAGTGAAATGGAGGGTAAACTAGTTCAAATGTTATGTATAGGAGAGTAGTAACTTAGGCTTAAAGAGTGGTACGAATGGTGTATATTAGTTTGGAGGGAAATAGTTAAATTTGAATCTCGTGCTTAATCGACTTGTACTCTAGCTTATTGGTGTTGTACTAGGGTTTTGGAGAGAAAATGTATTCGAATTTCATGCATTGATAACTTGTACACATGCCTTATTAGCTTGTACATTTGTATTGAATGAAAACATTACATGTAATCGGGGTTTGATATTAATGTTAACGTATAAAGTTCGTTTTATAATAACGTTTTGAATTGTACGTTAAAAAATTGCATCTAATTTAATAGATGGAAATTACACTGCAAAAAATTGCATTTAATTTAATTGATGGATAATTACATAGAGGAAAATTGTGGGTTGTTATAGTCTCCCAACCTTAAATAAATCTCGTCTCGAGATTTAGTTGGATGTTGGAGTGATGTTTGGAAATAGATGTGGATACTTGGCACGAATTTGATCTTCGCGTTCTCACGTAAATTCTGGTCGTCTTTTAGAGTTCCATCTTACTTTGACTATAGGGATATGACTTTGTCTCAGTAGCTTGACTTCTCGATCCATGATTTCTATTGGTTCTTCCATAAAATTAAGTTTGTCATCGAGCCAAATCTCTTTCATTGGAATGATGAAGGATTCGTCAGATAGGCGTTTCTTTAGATTAGAAACATGGAAAGTATTGTGGACATTATTAAGTTCTTCAGGAAGCTCAAGTTTATATGCCACTGGGCCGACCCTTTTAAGGATCTTAAATGGTTTAATGTACCGGGGGTTAAGATTTCCTCGCTTTCCGAATCGGATGACACCTTTTCAAGGTGACACTTTTAACATAACACGATATCCAACTTGGAATTCCAAAGGCTTTCGCCTTATATTGGCATAACTCCTTTGCCGATCTCTTGCAGCTTGCAAGCGTTGTCAGATTTGTACTATCTTTTCAGAGGTTTCATAGATTATCTCTGGTCTCGTGAGTTGGATATCTCCAACTTTGGCCCAGCAAACAGGTGATCGATACTTTTGACCATAGAGTGCCTCAAATGGTGTTGCCTTAATACTGGCATGGTAACTATTATTATAAGAAAATTCTATCTATGGTAAGTGTCTCTCCCATCCTTTTCCAAAATCTATAACACATGCTCAAAGCATATCTTCAAGTGTTTGGATGGTTCTTTCACTTTGTCTACCAGTCTCGAGATTATATGTCATACTCATGTCTAATTGAGGACCCAAGGCACTCTGTATTGACTGCCAAAATCTAGACATGAAATGACTGTCACGATCCGATATGATAGATATCGACACTCCATGTCGTTAGACTATTTCCTTTATATACAACCTTGTAAGGGTTTCCATACCATCTGTCTCTTTGGTAAGGATGAAATGTGCTGATTTGGTAAGGCGGTCTACAATAACCTAATCTGTGTCATGTCCACTTGATGTTATGGGTAGTTTTGTAACGAAGTCCATCGTTATTCTTTCCCATTTCCATGTAGGAATCTTTGGTTGTATCAGTATGCCGGATGGCTTCTGACATTCTGCTTTAACTCTAGAGCATGTTAAACACTTGTCAACATATTCAGCGATGATTGCCTTCATGTTTGGCCACCAATAGAGTTTCTTTAGATCCTGATACATCTTGTCAGAACCTGGGTGGATAGAATATTTCAATTTATGGGACTCATGAATGATTAAGTCCCTCAAATTTCCAAAGAGTGGTAACCAACTTTGATTCTTGATACACCAGGTTCCATCAGGACGTACTTTAAATGCTTTGTCCATTCTTCGTAAGTTCTCAACTTCGATGTTTTCTTCTTTGATCGCCTCATTTTGGGCTTTGAGGATTTGTGATGGTAATTTTAGGTGAAGGGTTATGACTAATGCTCTAACTCAAAGTGGTTTGATTCGTTCCTTCCAACTTAAGGCATCTGCTTCGACATTTGCCTTTCCAGGATGGTAGGGAATCTCACAATCATAATCTGCAAGCAGTTCTAACCAACGGCGTTATCTCATGTTTAACTCTTTTTGATCAAGGATATGCTGAAGACTTTTATGATCAGTAAACACAGTACACTTTGTTCCATGTAGATAGTGTCACCAAATTTTAAGAGCGAACACTACTGCTCCTAATTCAAGGCCATGTGTGGTATAGTTCTCTTCATGAGGCTTGAGTTGTCGAGATGCATATGCAATAACTTTTTCTCTTTGCATTAACACCGCTCCCAAACCTTGGAGTGATGCATCACAGTAAATGACAAAATCATTGTTTCCTTCTGGTAATGCTAAGATTGGAGCTTCACAAAGCTTCTGTTTTAGCAGTTGGAAGGCTGACTCTTGGTTTTCTCCCTAGATATACTTCTTATTTTTCTGGGTTAATTCAGTCAAAGACTTTGCAATCTTCGAAAAACCTTCGATAAATCTCTGATAGTAATCGGCGAGTCCTAAGAATTGGCGTACTTTTGTGGGTGTGGTAGGAGATGCCCAATTCTTAACTGCTTCAATCTTGGCGGGGTCAACGTGAATTCCTTGACTGTCAATCACGTGCCCGAGAAATTGCACGATACTGATCCATAAATCACATTTGGAGAACTTGGCATACAATTTCTCCTTTTTGAGTAATTCCAAGATTATTCTCATGTGATCTGCGTGTTCTTCTTTGTTACGGGAGTAGATAAGAATATCATTGATGAACACTATCACAAATTTATCCAAGTATGGTTTACACACACGGTTCATGAGATCCATGAATACAGGAGGTGCGTTAATTAAACCAAATGGCATCACTTGGAATTCGTAGTGTTCGTACTGTGTTCTGAAGGCAGTCTTGGGAATATCTTTATCCTTGACTCTCTATTGGTGATAGCCTGATCTTAATTCAATCTTCGAATAAACACTCGAACCTTAAAGTTGGTCGAATAAATCATTGATCATGGGTAATGGGTAACGATTCTTTATGGTGTGTTTTTTCAGCTCCCGGTAATTGATACACATTCTGAAAGATCCGTCTTTCTTTTTAACATATAAGACAGGAGCTCCTCAGGGTGAAGTACTTGGTCGAATAAAACCTCGGTCTGCTAACTCTTGTAGTTGGTCTGATAGTTCCTGCATTTCTGAAGGAGCTAATCTGTAAGGTGCTCGGGCTACTGGTGCCGCTCCTGGAATTAAATCGATTTGAAATTCTACTTAGAGAACGGGAGGAAGGCCGGGTAGGCCTTCAAGAAAAACTTTTGAAAATTCTCTAACTGATGGTATATCTTCTAGTCATTTTTCGTCTGACTTCTTTTCCATTACTTGGGCTATGAAAACTTGATATCCTCTGGATATATATCTTTCGGTTTTAATATAGGACATGAGGCTTAGTCGGGTTTTACTTTGATCACCTCGGATGATCAAAGTTTCACCGTCGATGGGGATGTGGACGACTTTCTTGTCACAGATAATTCTAGCATGATACTTGGATAACCAATCCATACCAATGACGACGTCGAAACTACTGAGTTTAATCGGCATGAGATCAATTTTGAAAGGTTGGTTTAGCAAAATTAGAGTGCAACTCTAGATAACGGTATTAGTGCCTACTAGGTTTCCATCGGCCATTCAATGTCATAGGTAGTATCTAGTATAATTGGTGGGATATTAAGCATAGAAGCAAGAGACATAGATACAAAACTCTTATCGGCTCCTGAATCAAATAATACTCTAGCTAGATGTTGGTTTAGAAGGAACGTACATGTGACTATGTTTGGGTCTTGGTGAGCGTTCTTATCCCTCAGCAAGTATGCTCTTCCGTGGGCACTGTTGTTTGCTCTTGAGCACTGACTTTTTGTAGTGCCCTTTCTCTCCGCGGGCATGACAAGTTACGAATACTCGTTGTAGGTTGCTTCCAGTGGCTGGCCCTTTATTTCTTCAATTCCTGGTCAGATGACCCACTTTGTTGCAAGTCTAACACTTGACAGTGCAAGGTCCTGTGTGATATAGGGTGCATTTCTTACACAGGGAAAGGCTTCCAGTATACCTACTGTTTCCAGTTGGGGTGACAGCATAAGCCTTGATGATTTCTTGCCTTCTATTCTGTTGTTGGTGGTGATCATTGTTGCGGTTGTTATTGTTGTTATTACCGTTATTTTGGTTGTTGTTGTTGGTGAAGGTTCTTTTATCATCAAACTTTCATTTTTGATCATTAGTTCCTTGCACAGAATTATGCTTTGTTACCTGATCCATTAACCTCTGGGTTATGGTAATGGCTTCCTCCAAAGTTTGAGGCTTTGAAGCGGTAACATTTCCTTCAATACTTCTAGGTAATCCCTCGATGAAGACTTCCATGAGTTTATCAGAATTTGGCACCATAGTTGGGCATAAAATTGCCAATTCCTAGAATCTTCTAACGTAAGTCTTGAGATCATTTCCTTTTACAATTAGATTGTAAAATTCATCTTCCATTTTCTTAACCTTAATTCGGGGACAATACTTCTTTATAAAGAGCTTTTTAAATTCGGACCAGTGAATTTTGTAAGCTTCCTCTATTCCAATAGGTTGGGCGAATGAATTCCACCAGGACAAAGCTTCTTCAGTTAGAGTACCAGTAGAAAATTTCACTTTGCAGTCCTCGGTATAGTTGCTACGGGAAAATACCGACCCAGTTCATTCAAACCAGCGGATGAGACCAACAGCGCCTTCCGTACTTTTGAAATAGAGTTAAGGTTTGGCAACTCATGAAACTCTTTGTAGCCTACATTTTCTTGCTATAGGACCGTTTCATCTTTTTTGAGTGTTCCTTTGGTGGATATCAGCATTTGTGACTAGTAGGCATCTTGTGCTTCCAAAGCTGCTACGGGCAACTAAATTATCTACAACTAGTTTCCTTTGATGGCGGCTTGAGTCTGGGCTGGTGCTGCAGATGTTGATGTCTCTTGGGTGCCTTCTATCAAAGATTTACAAGACAACACAAAATAATAATCCATACAATATATAGTCATATCAGTAGTTATTGTCAAAATTTCATAATAGTGATAATTGAAAATCATTTGGACTATAGAGACTTATTTGATACAAGTTTCTAACTTAAGTAAATAAAATTCTCTGATATTACATTATAGGATATAACGGAAAATTTTGGAATCTAAGACTTCCAGAGATGAACACTCTAACAAGCATCTGACTCATTAGGTTTCTCGGGGACTGGTTTACTTTCCAGTGGTCGCAGTATGATCCATAATGAGTTATCTAACTCTGCGAAGATAGACTCATCAAAGGGATAGTCTGATGGTGGTGTAGTTGACCTAATCGGTGATGAAGATCCAACTGATGAAGACGAAGATAATGATATAGGTGATTCAACATGAGGCTCAGTGTCTCTAGGTGGTGTAGGTGGGATTATATGTTTAATATCTTGAGCATCAATCATATCCGAATACAAAGGTTCGAGAAAACCTGGTGGTAAGAGAGGCATAGTAACCTGGATACATAAAGATAGGATACATGAATAACCTTAACATAGGGTATAGGATAGACAACCACGACATACATAAATTGGTATCATGAAATAGCGAGGTATAATGGAATCACAACTTTATTATGTCATAAACAACTTGTCTACATATTTTACATAACCAGAATTTGACAAGTTTCATTATTTATGCCATACATCCCGTGGTTGGATTCTAAAAAAAGGCTGTAAATGACAAGGATCTAGTCTAATAGTCTGGTGGTCCTCCTTTGTGGTTCTTGAGTTCATGGATCTTGTCCAGAAGACTCTTCATATTTGATCGGTGGTGAACCTGGATATCCTCGATGATCATTTCTAGAGTAGAAATCCTAATACGAGCAAGAATAATCTCGTCGTCATGTCCCATTTGCTTTCTCTGAAATACAGCAATCTAGGTACGGCTTCTTGAAGTTCGGTTTCTAGTTGGGCAAAATCTCGCTCTATGATTACTCGACCATTACCAAGACCTTCTATTTTATCTTCCATGTGCTCAATGCGCTCAAGAGGGAGCTCATCTAAGTGATTTAGAATAACATTGATCTGTTCCTCATGGCGCTCCAGATGCGTCACATGAGAACTCTCTCCAATCTCAAATACATGATGTAGGGCAGAGGAATCAGTAGAGAAGGGTGATAGGAAACGGGCTCGTTTCTGAGGTGTAAAAATCTCTTCGGGAAGAAAGAAATCTCAAGGATCAAATAGTGGTGATGGTGGTAACACTGGAGATGGAGGTAAAACAATTGGTGGAGCAATAGGAGCTTGTGGTGGTGGAATAGGTGATTCATTATTAGTAGCATTATATGCTTGCATGACCTTCATATACGGATCATCGTGGAAAGTGAGATAGTTAGCGAGGCTAAAAGATCCTTAGAGAAATCCTCTAAAGGGTCAGAAGAAGTGTTTCCCGATGAGGCTGGGGAATAGTCTGGTAAAGCCAAGGTATAGTCAGGAGTATTTGTAGAGGAAAAAGTAACCTTAACATTGGAATCAAATGGGACGATAATAGGGTAGATATAGTCAGGAGTAGACATAATTATGTAACTACCCAGTGGAAATAACAAAAGTTATTTATATAATAGTTATGTATCTTTACATACTATTCAGGAAATGCAGTGGCACGGAGGACTTTCTTGGATGGAAAATGGTTATAGTTTAGGTTTTAACCTTGTTCTTTATAACCTGGCTCTTGATACCAATCTGTAACACCCAGATATTTCACATAGTAGCGGAAGCTAAATTGGGGGGTATTACTTCATGAATCAACAGTCATAATCATAGAAAAAGACTCAAAAGAGACGTTTTAGAAAATTTAGTTATCATTCAATAATATATTAGAGTTTTACAAAATGAGGTCCCAAAATACATTGAAAACATAAAGTTTGAATGATAACAAGTTTGGACGTCCTCAAGTCCAGTGCCACTCCGTGCCATAGTTTTCTTAGTTACCTGAGATAAACATGCTAAAAGGGTCAACACAAAGATTGAGTGAAATTCACAGTGTTTGTAATGAAATGTTTGAATACAAGTCATCATAAGTGGTAATAATTGTACAACTACAATTATCATGGAAAACAATATTATATTATTGCACTAAGCTCATGACACCGAAGCCTTAAGTAAATGTTATTCATAAGTTGTTGCCCCAGCGGGTGCTTTGCCAAACACCAAGAGTTCCTCAAATGAAATGCGTCCGCTGGCCATGTATGTACCAAAACCTGGACGAGGGAGTTCAATCCTAATAGATCTATTCACGGCATTCGCGCTTACTTCGCAAAGTAATTAACGGTTCATGATAGTGGGGCCTTTTGGAAAATGGAGGTACTTAGGCAATGATATATCAGGATAGCATACAGTTAAAAATACTTGCATTCATGTTTATAGCATGTATCTCCCCACGGAGTTTAGAAAACATGTAAAGGTGGGACTATAAACTCACCTTGATAAGGTATTTGATTGAAGTCAAAAGTGGCTCAATTGGAAATAAACAGCATCGTCACACAACCTGGGGTAATATGTCAAGTCTTAGTTTGATTGTTTCAAAACTTTATTTCATAAAGTTTAACGTAAATGATTTTGGTTTATTAGTTTGTGAAAACATCGTATCACTGTTCGGGCTATCATAATCCAGAGGTCATGTAGTAAACGTTTGAGGAGCTAGAACACTATAAATCGTAAATCCATCAACTCGTCAAAATGTCTACCCAAATGAAAGCCCCTCACATGAAATTCCCTAGTAACGTGATACGTTATAGTTTAAGTGATAGGATTTTATCTTTTTAAGTTTCTTCAAAAACTAGTGGATGATAAATTATGTTAAATATATAACATAATTATTTTATAATGTTTTGATCGATGAATGATAACGACAAATGTGTCGGGCTTTAATAAAATCAAGTTTTATAACGTTTAAATATATTTTTGTTATTAAATATAAAATTATTACATTTTATACCCTTAAGAATTTGAAAATGACAATATATACCCTTGGTATATATATTTTACAATTTAAACCCTTATTTATATTTTTAAAACATTTAACCCTTAACTTTAGAGTTTGGAAAAATAAACCCCTGTAGTTTAACTTTAGGATAATTACATTTTTGGCCTGAAAGTTTAATAATTTCAAAAGTTACAATATATACCCCTCATGCATAAAACGATTTGGATTTCTAGTCCAAAATTCATATTCTTTATATTTTTAATTTCGAAATTAATTTTCAGCATATAGCTTATCATAATAAGCTAAAATAAGTTTGGTTTTGAAGATTTAATAAGCTTATAGCTTATAAAATGAGCTTATGAGCTTGATAACTCAAAAAGGGTGCGTTTGGTTTTGAAATTTTAACCCGATGGGTTTGAGCTTTTAGGGTTTGATTCTAAGCTTATAAAAATGATAAAAGAGCTTATTAGAACAGCTTGTAGGACCATCTTATAGATTTTAGCTTATAGAGTTTACGAATATAGCTTTTTAGGGTTTTAAGGGGTGCGTTTGGTTTAGGAAAACTAAATGAGTAGACTTAGGGTTTCCAAAAGAGTTTAGCTTGAACAAATGATTATATCAAAGCTTATACATGATCTAAAATATGACAAGAGCTTATAGAATAAGTTATGAGGCTTACTAGAGCTTGAATGGATGGAAAATGGCTTTATATGGGTCAAAAATGATGACAAGTAACCCAAAAGCTTGGGGATGAATCAAGAACTCTTCTTTTCTTATCCCTTGGTTCCAAAATAGCTTAAAGACCTTTTCCTTCCTTTCCTTAGCGTGGCTAGAACATGATTTTGAGGTAGGGTTTAGTTTAAATGGTGAATTGTGAAAGTATGCATGTATGCGTATATATATAGGCTAGAAACTTAGAGTGGTGGCCAAGTTAAGAAGAGTGGTGGCCAAGTTATGTAGAGTAGTGATCAAGGTTTAGCTAGGTGTGACTATTAGAGGCTAGGGACTAGCTTAGAGAGGTGTTGAGAGGTTAGAAGGGGTTTGGCTATCCAAGGAGGTGACAAGGAGGTTTACTTGGGGTGCAAGGTGACTAGTAGCTTACAAGGAGGTAAAGGAGGCTAGCAAGGTGGTGGTGATGTGGCAGCATGGTGGTGAAAGAGTGGTTGTTTGGTTTAAACTTGGTTCAAAACTAGTTTCGAGGTATCGGGTTGTTTAGTGTTTTCGGGTTAGGTTTTTAAGGTTTTGCCGAGTGTATGGAGTTAAATGGATTGTAAACTAGTTCAAATGTTGTCCATTGGAGAGTAGTAACTTAGGCTTTAAAGAGTGGTACAAATGGTGTATATTTGTTTGGAGGGAAATAGTTAAATTTGAATCTCGTGCTTAATCGACTTGTACTCTAGCTTAATGGTGTTGTACTAGGGTTTTAGAGAGAAAAGGTATTCGAATTTCATGCATTGATAACTTGTACACATGCCTTATTAGCTTGTACATTTGTATTGAATGAAAACATTACATGTAATCGGGGTTTGATATTAATGTTAACGTATAAAGTTCGTTTTATAATAACGTTTTGAATTGTACG
>BQNB010057852.1:3030-38031 GCA_026074375.1 Tanacetum coccineum
CTTTGGGTCAGGGTATGGTTTGGGCTTTCTATTCGATCTTAGGCCTGAAAGGGATTTTGGACTGGATTAGGATTTAAATAAACTTGGTATTTTGGACTTTATTTTATAAAAGGGCTTAGTGTATTTCATATATTAATGGGTTGACCCGGCCCATAAAACGGGTACGGGTTGGCCCATTAAATATGATTACGCCTTCGGCTTCACTTTCTCACGCTCTTCTAATCTCGTGCTTATTTTTGTCTGTTTTGGCTTCGTTTTTTGTCTATTTTTGATATATCTGTTACCCGCAAGACATAATTCACAAAACACACATATACAATGTATTTTTCATATATTATTGATCCTTTAAGCTCGTTTTAATAAAGCAAGTTGATATGTGATTAAACACATATCAACATGCATGACTCGATCTCAACCTCGTTCGAATAAAACCTAAGGTTAATTGCTAGGAAAAGGAAGTAAATTGTTATTAAATAAAATTTACAAAACAAATAGATTAAGCTTGGACAAATAAGGTAGTTGCTAGTAACTTTTCCCGACCGTTCCATGATAAAGACTCGAAATATATACAAACGCCTCGATCATAGAAATGACAAAGACAACCTAAGTTGGCGTTCCCATAACGGTCAACTTCCTGATCATCCCAAACTGACATACTTTTACAAAAGTGGTGATATCGGCCACTTTATACAAAACTATACATCGTTGATTTTTATCCATGTATCAACGAATAATCGATCCTTCCAAGTATTTCATCGGTTTAAGTTTAGCGAACCGACTATCAATCATCATTCTCTTTTTTGATGCATTTTCTATTTTTCCATTTTTTACCATAAACCTCGGTGCAATTTCACCGTCTTCACAATCATAATTCATCCGGACAATGTTTCCTTTAACACATCATCTTCGGACATAATACATAATCGCGAAAGTAGCAAAATATACGAGCTACATATTTTCCATTGCATTGTGCAATTTCCTGACCTAACCGGAGATAAAAATTTTCACTTTGACACAGGAAATATAAAACTTACACAAAAGCAACTAGCAACTTTGATTAAGTAGGCTTAATCTACAGGGTAGGCTAAGGTGTAAAGGTGTAACGAAATAGACAAACGGTGTGAAAAAGACAGGAATGGCTCAACAGGTTTTTCTAAGGGATCTTACTCTTATAATGAGGGTAAGCAAATGGTTACACGGGGTTTAACTAACAAGTGTAGTTAGTTAATTTACAACATTTAGGCTTTTTGGTGTATTCCTAGAAATTTACCAATTAAAAATGTTTCTCCATCTAAGTCCATAGTACTCATCGTTGTGGTCTCAAGTGATATACCAAGCCAAGCTTTAAAGTTCACTACATCACCGGCACACTCATAATTTTTGTGGAATTTTTATTAAACGTTTGGAAACAGAATAGGCTTAATTCTCACAATTTGGTATTAAGGGTTATAGTGCGCGAGGTCATGTAACTAGAAATTTTTACAAAAGTTATGCTAGAAAATTTTTAAAATTTAGCATAATTTAAGCATATAGCATATTATTTGTAAAAGAAAGGACAAGTAGGTGTTCTAATTCTCCATCCCCCACTTAGATTATACAACGTCCTCGTTGTATAGATAAAACAATTTAAAGAAAATGGGAAATAAAATTATAACGAGGAACTCCCCTGATATGTTGCTCGGGATGATTCTTCAATTTGAGTTTTTGAGCAAAAGTGTGTTGACGAGGCTTCAGAATGTTCGTATGAGTTCAACACACATCTTTTTCAAAGTATACAATATCGTCGATTTTCTTACAGCAAGGTCCTACATAAAAGTTTAGAAGACAAAAGTGCAATTCCTATCTCGGTTATACAATGGTTACAATGCAGGAAAATAATTAAACACGCTGTAGAAGAGGTCAATACGCCATATCCCAAACCCAAGGATACGCCATATTGCATCTTGTAAAAAAAAATACTGATAACGTCCAGATAGGTTCGATACGGCGTATCCATAGGGGTTCGATACGCTGTATTGAGTGTCTGGGAAGACAGACTCAATAAAACTATTAAAATAACAATTTAAACAATTAAAAACAACTGGGTTGTCTCCCGGTAAGCACTTTTCTTTTAGCTAGTCTTTAAGTTAGACTTTTTCTTCGTCATCTTCTTTTCACAATTCAACACTTTTTTTCATGCAAAGGTTTTTAAAATCTTGATCCTGTAATCAATCAATGAGCTATGTTGCTGAACTTACTGCTAGGCTTGATTCTATCACACACAAGCACACCAAAATCATCATAATATATAACAAAAGATAAAGAGTTTCAAATACATCATGATATGAATAATAAGAATGTACACAAGATCAAAAAGTTAGAGGGATAGTGATCATGGATCTGGCTGCTATGGGGCTGAGGTGCTGGCGTCGTCAGTCCTACGTCTGGTGCATCTCTGGTAGGGTAACTGCGAACTGCCTACGAGAGTGTTATCAAAGGCCTGGTAGGTGCGACCACTGGCGTCCATCAGCTTAGTCATACAACTGACCATCCAGGTGGCAAACCTGCTCTGATCAGTGATCGATCTAGCAATATCTCCCCGCGGCCGTACAATGCTCTGCCGCAGCTCATGCACCTCCTCCTCGAGCCTGGAGACCATCTGCTGTATAGTCCTGGGGGCAGGTGGCGGTGGTTGAGGTGTCTGCACAGGTGCTGGATCAGCCTGAGCACCCTCATCAACTGCAGGAGCATCCTTAGTGACTCCAAGGGCACCAGCCGCAACATCCGACTGTCTCTCTGGTCCTGAGGCTATCCAAGCCCATGTATCTCCAACCCTCAAACATATGTTGATCATCCCAAGCTTATGCAAATCAATCAAGTGGAGCTCACTGGTAACCACCGACAAACCCCTCAATCTCGGATCACTAACCAATCCAAAATGAGCTGCAAGACGCCCAATGAAGTAACCCCCAGACAGCTAGGTCCACTCTTCCTCCCCTCAGCATGCCTAAACAAGTACTATGCTAATAGATACGAGACGTTAGCAGTCCTTTGTTCATGCTGTGAAAATAGAAGAGATCGACACCGGTCACCTTCTCAGGTGCCTGCCCCCTGCCAGAAATACTGCAGGCTATCATACTGTGGCATAGTCTCCTCACAGGGTCTCGAATGAAAACATAAGAGGGGCGGGCCCCAAGAAGTCCCTGTCAGATGAGATCTCCATCTAATAATCCCTATGATCCCCCTTGTCGGGGATCACTCTCTCACTACACTACCAATAGGCTCCAAACCCAGCCTCTGCCATCTCCTCTTTAGTATGTAATTCCAATGCTAGAATGAACTATCTCTAAGTCATCATGCGCCTAGCACCTCCCAACTGAAAACACAACGTGTCAGCCACATCCAATCCCATCTCCGTATCACTCATCCTACAAGTACTCAAAGACTCCAAGATAAGCTCTCGAACCAATGGTGCCCTGATCTCAAATAACCTCCTCCACGCATTACTAGTAAATAACTCCTGCCCCTCATCCCCAGTGTAAACCATACTCAACCGATCACCTAGAGTCTGCCTTACCCCCTCAGTCAAACTAGTAAAATCAAGAACGTATACCTGGTTAACCGACCTACCCCATATCGTCTCGAGCCTCTGCTCGTAGCTGTACACAATATCCTCGCCATATCCCTTACCTGGTATCTGAGCCAAGGGTGCCTCTGATCCCTAGATGGTAAAGGTGTCATATCTGCAAGTAATACGGAATCGGTACACAGATAAATTACTTTTTAACTATTCTGTTCCAAGGGAAGATACGGCGTATAGGGATAAATGAATACGCCATATAGTGGTTTTATAAAGATACGACGTATAGGGTAGATTAAATACGCCGTATAGGGATTTTTATGAATATACGACATATAGGTAAGTGAATATGCCGTATTAAAGAGACCATACTGAGGGTTTTGAAAAGATATCTATACGTCGTATCCAGAATAATGAATACGTCGTATAGGTTTTGATATTTGGGGAAAAATCTTCGATATGCCGTATTCATTGGAAATGAATACGTTGTATCGTATCAGTAGAGAAAAAATGGGTTTTCCCCCGTTTCTACCCGTTTGACCCACTACTTTATCAATGCAATATTCACAAATCTTAGAGTTTAACTCGATGGGGGCATATAATAGGAGTATACGGCAAAAACATAAATCCTAATTCTAAATCAAACCCTAACCCTAATTCGCAATCAAACCCTAATTTAATTCAATTTGAAAAGAGTGGGGCATACCTTATGATTAGGAATTTGAAGAACACAGAAACAAGGGTTTGATTGTTGGGAAAAAGCGTGGTAAATTTTTGAAATGAGAGTAAAAGTGTGTGTGTGAAGAACAATTCGGCGTATATGCTGGGTTTTTATACCCAGCTTGATACGCCGTATAGGGAAATGTCCAATATGGCGTATTGGACAATAAATTAATACACCGTATAGGTGTACCTTAATACGTCGTATTCATTCTTAGAGACCAATTTTTCAAATATTTAACAAAGTAAAGAAAAACGTACCTTGGCCTCTACAATATTTTTGTATGAACACCATCCTTATAATACCGTTTGGGGTCGAACGAGATGCCAAATGGTACATATAAATTTTTAATGAGATTTAATGGCATCCAGTTGTTAAGACAATTCCAACTCACGATATTAGCATTCAATGCTATGATAAAAAAATTCTCTTTGAAAACTTTATTGATTTTATCTTGATTTGTTCTCGGAAGTTCGTTTAACCTTTTAGTATCAATGTTTATTACGTTACTTCTAGAAGGTTGTGTTATATCGATATTATCATCATTGTTCTTGATTGTTTTTAGATTATTGGGAAAATTACGTGTAGAGGAAATGAATCATTAAAGTATAAAACGTTTTGTTTCTCTTCATCATATTCGGCCAATGATGTTTCATTTTTTGAATCAAATTTATCGATATGTCGAGAACTTACAGAATGTTCAATTAGTGGGTCTGATTTAGACTTTATATCATCATTATAAGCGATGGATGGGAATTCATTCTCAAAATCCTTAAAGAAGTCTAAATCGTCAATATAACCAGTCGTAGGTTCTAGTGACGGAGATGATGGTATATTGACTTTATCATTCTCATTTTCCGAATTCATTTTCAAATTATCTACAGAAATTATTTTATAAGAAAATGAATTTTCGTTAAAAGTTACCATGTAATCTTCATCGTCGGATTTGTTAAATGATATTTTAAAGTCAATTTCATTATTGTTAAGAGGACTTACCGTGGGATCATATGAGAGTGCTGCATCAGATGTATCATCAAAGACTATGGCCGGGTATTCAGTTTTGAAATTCGTGAAGCTATCGTCCTCATTTTAACAATATTTCATCTTGCCGTATGTGGCAGTTTGCCAATCAAACTTCTCACCGCGACTTAGAGCTTCTTATTCTTGAATTATGATGTATTCCTTCATAGTGATGTTTGGATTATCCATGATAAACCTATGCTGGAAATCAAAAGCAAGGAAACAGACTATGAAGCATAGTACTTATAAAAATGATTAAATAATGCAGGAATTTAAACACATAATTAAATCACACAATTAAATACAAACAGAATTAAATTACACTAATTAAATTATTCTAAGCTAATAGTTAGAAATACTAATAAAATTAAAGGTTAAACTTTTTCACTCACCAGCAACGGCGCCCAAAAACTTTGATGTTGTGTCGTTTGTAAGGGTCAATTATTGAATTTACCCAAGTTTTAAATTTTATATTTAGACGACTTATCCTTAGACAACAATTTAAAGGGGACGTTGTACCTGAAGGGTGGTGTTTCCGTGGTAAGTAGGGTGTCGAACACTAAGAGCGAGGTTGTTAACCTTATATTCTATCAGTATTTTAATTATCTTAATTAAGTTAATTATAATTACTTGTTTACAAACTATGCTAACCTTAGTTTCTAATGGCAATGGGGGTTTTCAGCTTGAGAGACTGGCATAGGTTTTATGGTGACAATAATCAATTCTAAACACAATAAACATGAAAGAAAACAATCAAAAGATAAAGGAGCAGTACGAGCCAAATGATAGAAAATCGTATTAGCCATATTAAATCCGATTAAACATTGGTTTGTTTGTTTAGTGCAATGATTACTTATCTCGAAGCGGCATATCATTCTTAAGACTTAGGCGGGACATCATCCTAAGACCTAGACACGTTGAATCCTGTCACAATTAACGTATCCGACATATAAAGATTCTTTTAGTTTAATTATAATCTATCTAGGGATTAAAGCAATGGTGATCTTGTTAAACCCTAGCCCATCGGGACTTTACCCACTTACTGTTTGACGGTATTTTATATACTGGTAGTTTACTGTTCAAGTCTTTATCAATTAATTAAGAACATACTTGTTGAAACATTACGGGTGACTTGCCGGTCCAACTAAGCTCGTAATTTAAAGACAAAGATAAAACATTATTTGTGATCCTATTGGTCCAGTAATATAAAACACGATATGGAGAGCTATCCCAGTATCTAGTTCACTTGTTAGGCATAACTAGACCCAGTTGAATGATAGGTCGCATATTCAAACACGTAGACAAGTATCATGTGATAAACATAATTAAATTTTCAACGATAAATTAAGAAATCAGATTTAAAACAAACCAAACATTAATCTTTATTAAGAAGGCTAAATTACCTTAAGGTTTTTGCCCTATAACCATGTTAATTATTACAAGCGTGATCAAGATAACCAAGGTAAACTATTCGTATTTACGCCGAACGATACCAAAAATTAAATGATTACATGAAATATTAGGAATTCACATGTGTCTTCTATGGAATCGTGATCGATGCCTGACCTTTGGTTGCTCTTCTTTTTTTTTAGAAAATCATCTTTAATGTGTATGGTATAGAGAATATGATTTTGCACACTGAAAACTCATTTTTGAGTCTTTTATTTATAGTGTCTGAAAAAGACTGGATACGCCGTGTCTTCTTTGGAAGTGCGCGCTAAGTTTATAATCAATCAGATATAACTTCCCAAATTATAATTATTCACCAAATCTCTAAATAGTTATCCAGCTAGATACGGCGTATAGGGAAACATGGATACGCCGTATTGGGAAGTGAGAATACGCGTTTTCTTGTGAAGTCCAGGCGCTGACTGTATCTTCTTTTGTAGATACGGCGTATTGAGCAGAATTAAGCAATCTTTAAATATCATCGTCTAAGCTCCAAAAAGTGCGCCTTTTAGCATGTCTTCACAAATCACTCTGTAATTACCGCAATTTACAAATTTAAGCAATTAAGTAACGATTCTTGCAATAATTATATAAAAGTAGATAACTTAATTGGGATAAATGATGATATAAATGTAACGTTATTTGATGTCATTAGGTGGACTTTAGGAGATGGCAGAAGAAGATGCACTTCTTGCTTTCTAGCATGAGTGTGGTGTATGTGCTTACTACTCCTATTCCTAAAGATGATGAGAATGCTACCGTGGGTCAACTCAGGAGGAGTGTAAAACCCAAAAATTTGGTTTACATTTTTATTTCACCATTTTGAATATAACATAAGTTTGAATAATAAGTCTTTAACATTAAAACATTAGGTTATATATATTTTTGTATTATAAATACATAACATAAGGTATTTAAATAAATATATATATATATATATATATATATATATATATATATATATATATATATATATATATATATATATATATATATATATATTCTTATTTTAAGGATATATGGTCGGCCCTCCTTTTTATTAGTATGATATCTTTATTTTTTTTACAAAACCTATTTTAAGTATTAAGTCTAAAAGGATTAGAGCAAATATTGTGTAATCTCCTAAAAGAATAAGAAATTTTTGTCCCCCTCTCCTCTCCCATATTTAGGTCGGCTTTATCCCTCTCCATCACCATTCTCTCTCAAAAATTTTACTCCAAAAACTTATGTTCATCCATAGAATTTGCAAGAAGAAGAAGGTGGTGTAGAAGTTGGTGATTCGGGTAGAGTTATTCAAGCTTTGGTGTGTTGGTGTGATTGTTGATTCTTGATTCCCTGGTGTTTTGTTCTTGTGATCCTATCCATCTTGATTCCATAGGTATTCCATGTTCTTTTGAATTCATTCTTTGTGTCACCATGATTACACATAAGTTTTGCATAAAATCATAAAATTATAAAAGGAAAACATGTGTAATAATCTTGTAAAATTCTTTATGATTGGACCAAAAATAATCTTGTTAAAATCATGTTATGAAACCCTAGATCATCATTAATGATGTTTTAATGAAAACCTACAAGATTAGAAACCCTAGGATATGTTTTTATGAAGAGGATTGGTTAGAATTAGGGTTTATATGTCTTTATGTTTCTGTCCAGAATTTTAGGTCATATTGATCGGGGTATAACTTGGTGATAAAAATGAGTAATGACATGATTCTTGAGCCTAAAGTTAAATTCAAAGAGTCTAGTTTCTGGAAAATTCGGACTCATGTCCATTGGAGGCCGGGAAGGTCGATTTTTAATTTTTATAAGATTAAGTGTCGAATCTGGAATTTCTATCCAAAAACTTCTGTAATAGTATTTGATTTTTAGTTCTCAAACCGTAAGGAATTGACCTTTAAAATTCAAACTGGTAAATCTTCATGATATTAGCTACATCCATGATTTTTTTCAGAATTTTCTGAGTTGTCTAAATAGGGTTTTTACGCGTGAACTTTTTGAAAGTACCAGCAGGTCATTTTCTGGATCAGTTTTGGTAACGATGGTTAAAGGGGTGTTTATACATGAAAATAAAATCAACCAAAATTCATTGACATACTAGACACATGTGGGAACCTTTTGGATTTTTGGTAGATTTTTAGGAGGTCGTTTAATGGGTCTATAAAATTCGAAACCAACCCTTAAAAAGTTAACAGATTCTGAAAATTAAGAAATCCCTAATTAGGTTTCATTAAGTGCTATAAGTAGTAAGATTTATAAATGAACATATAAAATAAGATATATAATGATATGTAATCATGGATTCTTGTAGATTCGGTGAAGAGGGAGTGATCTCTTGTCTTTGTGTTCTTTCTCTCCGTTGCGTGTTTGTTAAGGTACATATATTCCGTCCTTTTAGTAAGGACACCTCATGACTTGATTCTCATTTGTTTTAGCTACTTTGATTCGTTTGATATTCCGTCTGATTTGCTATCCGTACTCATGACTCATTGATATTCGTTGATATTCTGTTTGATTTGATATTCGCATTCATGATTCCTTTGATCTTTGTTTGAATATGATATTAGATCCGTTATCTTGATTGAATTATTGGTAACTTGTTCAGTTTGCTTAAATCTTTGCCCGAGCTATTTGAACTAGTCATGGAGGTACCATGACCATGTCATTGATGCACCAATGGCATGACACTATCTGTGGCGGTGTGATTAGTCCACGGCGTTCCCTTTTGAATGATGGCCTTTGATTATTATTAGCTTACATATGTATGTATACTCGTCATTGTACTTGTGTATATGGATATGACTTTGTTTTGCAGGGAGCGTATGGATGCATCCTAGGTACTTTGTTCCGTTCAGTTCAGGTGAATGGTTGTGTGTGTGCTATACACCCCATATCACATTTGGTACATCAGGAGTTGCAAATCCTGTGTACAACTTATTATGTGGCTATATGATTATATTTGTTTAGGGTCTATTCATGTATCATGTTTAGACATTTATCTGAGCTCATGGGCATTCCTTTGTTATTCTTGATTCTTATTCATTTGATTCGTATTTTGTATGATATTTGTTTAGCAGGTTCTCGTGATTCGTTTCATTCATTCTTTTGTCTTATTACCTTTTTATTATTATATCTGTTCACTGAGCGTTAGCTCAGCCGCATTTTCTTTTCCTGCGGCAGGTAATAAGCGGGAATCTAAGATTTGAGTGTTGAGAGTAGGAAGCTTTTAGAGGACCGACCCTTGATAGATTTCCTTTGTTTGGATTTATGTTTAAGTCTTCTTTCGTTTGAAGATCTCTTTTCATTTAGACTTTGTTAGAATTTTAATACTTTTGGAAGTCATTTTGTTTCATGACTTAGTATTTTTATTTAATAAAGTCTTCCGCTTGCGTTTATATGTTTTGATATGACACCATAATGTGACTCTTGGCCTCTTTATCAGAGCGGGATGTTACAATTATGGTATCAGAGCCAGGTTACGCCCTGTAGAACCTAGGTTATGACTTGTGAGGATTGGGTAGAAATTAGGTTTCCTTTTGATATGATTGCTTCCTTTCGTATTTTGATCTTAACTCTAAATTTTTGTCGTTGTTTCATTTTTTGATTACTAAGATGGTCGGCATACGTGGATCTACCCTTGAATTTTCGAGTCCTGCTTTTGAGGCGGCGGTGCAGCGAGCAGTTGATGCATTGCTACCTGGTCTCACTACTCGGCTCACTAATGAGATCCGTCAGAATGGCGCTGGGGGAAGTGGTGACCAACCTCCCACCATCCACACCTGGTTGCAAAGATTTGGGAAATAGAATCCTCGATCTTTTAGCACTTTAACCACTCCAGTTGATGCCGAAAACTGGATTGCTCACATTGAGAAGATATTCGAGATTTTGGGATGTGCTGATGAATTCAAGGCTAGGTTGGCAAGTTACAAGTTGGAAGGAGATGCTCTCAATTGGTGAAAGGCTTTTAAACAAGCCAAAGAAGGTGAGACGTATGTGGCTACCTTGTCATGGAAGGATTTTTGTGACATCTTCTTTTTGTAGTACTTTCCTAGGTCTGAGCAACAAAAGTATGAGAGGGATTACCACACGATTCGTCAGAGAGATGGAGAGATCAGTGGTGAGTTTATGAAGAGGTTTCTCAGGTTGGCAGGTTTCGTGGGTAAGAAGGCAGGTCCTCCGGAGGAACAGGCCAAGCATTTCATGTGGGCACTTTGTGATTGGATTCTAGATGGGATAGTGAACACGGAATTTACTGATGCGGCTCAAGTGGCCAATGCTGCTAGGAACATGGAGATTCTCCATGAGAGGTCAAGTCAGAATAACAAGAGAAACCGTGATGGGGACCATATTTGATCGACGGTTCAAGATAGCAATTAGAGGGATTATGATCAGAAGGGTTATGACGGTCGCAGTTAGGACAAGCAGGGTGGCAACAGTAATCAAAAGTCATGGCAGAACCAAAGTCAGCAGTACAACCGTTCTTCTGGGTCTTCAGGTCAGAAAGGATACCCGGACTATGCCTCCTCTCCTCCATGCGACACATGTGGGAAACTTCATCCTGGCAAGGCATGTCATAAGGTTACTGGAGCTTGTTTCACTTGTGGTTCGACTGGGCATATGGCCAGGGATTGCCCTAAGAATGGTGGAAACGGTGGTGAGGGAAATGGGAACGACAATCAACCTGCTGCTAAGGGGCGAGTATTCTCTTCGACCAAGGATCAGGCAGCTAACTCTTCAGGTACCATTTCAGGAACTCTCTTCTTGAACGGTCGTGCTGTTTTTGTCTTATTTGATACGGGTGCAAAACATTATGTGGTTTCTGTTTCTTTTACTAAACACATTAGCATCTCCCCTACGCTACTTAATTATACCTTATCGATATCTATGCCTATGAAAAGTCTGACCACGAATATCAGAACTGTCCGCTTCGTTTTGATGATAAGATTCATTTTGTTAATTTGCTTCCATTAGAAATGAGTGACTTCGATATTATTCTTGGTATGGATTGGTTGGCTGAACATCGCGCCCCTATCGTTTGTCATACCAATCTTGTCATCTTTGGTGATCTGAATAACCTTGAATTCATCTAACTATTTCAATTTCGAGGACGAAATTTTCTTTTTAGAGGGGAAGAGTTGTAAAACCCTAAATTTTGGTTTACAATTTTATTTCACCATTTTGAATATAACTTAAGTTTGAATAATACGTCTTTAACATTAAAACCTTAGGTTATAATTATTTGTGTATTATAAATACATAACATAAGGTATTTGTTTTAAAAGAAGTAAATATATATATATATGGCCCCCCTTATTCAGTATGATATCTTTTTTTTATTTACAAAACCTATTTTAAGTATTAAGTGTAAAAGGATTAAGGCAAATCTTTTGAAATCTTCTAAAAAAATAAGAAATTTTTGTCTCCCTCTTCTCTCCCATATATTCAGCCAATCTCTCCCTCTCCCTCATTATTCTCTCTCAAAATTTTTACTCCAAAACTTGTGTTCATCCATAGAATTTGCAAGAAGAAGAAGGTGGTGTAGTAATTGGTGATTCCGGTAGTGTTTTTCAAGCCTTGGTGTTTTGGTGTGATTCTTGGATTAATTCTTTGGTGTTCTTGTTTTTGTGATCCTCTCCATTCTTGATTCTTTAAGGTATTCCAGATTACACATAAGTTTTGCATATAAATCATAAAATTGTAAAAGGAAAACATGTGTAATAATCTTGTTAAAATCATGTTATGAAACCCTAGATAATCATTGATGATGTCTTAATGAAAACCTACAAGATTAAAAACCCTAGGATATGTTTTTATGAAGAGAATTGGTAAGAATCAGGGTTTATATGTCTTTATGTTTCTGACCAGAATTTTGGGTCGTGTTGATCGAGGAATAACTTGGTGATAAAAACAAGTTTTGACATGATTCTTGAGCCTAAAGTTAAATTCAAAGAGTCTAGTTTCTAGAAAATATGGGCTCATGTCCATTGGAGGTCGGGAAGGTCGATTTTTAATTTTTATAAGATTAAGTGTCGAATCTGGAATTTCTATCTGAAAAATTCAGTAGTAGTATTTGATTTTTAATTCTCAAACCGTAAGGAGTTAGCATTTAAAATATGTACTGGTAAATCTTCATGATATTAGCTACGTCCATGATTTTTTTCAGAATTTTCTGAGTTGTCTATGTAGGGTTTTTACGCGTGAAGTTTTTGAAAGTACCAGTAGGTCATTTTCTGGATCAGTTTTGGTAACGATCGTTAAAAGGGTATTTATACATGGAAATAAAATCAACCAAAATTCATAGGCATACTAGACACATGAGAGAACCTCTGTGATTTTTGGTAGAATTTTAGGAGGACGTTTAATGGATCTATAAAATTGGAAACCAACTATAAAAAAAAGTTCACAGATTCTAAAAATTAAGAAAACCCTAATTAGGTTTCATTAAGTGCTATAAGTAGTAAGATTTAGCAATGAACATATAAAATAAGATATATAATTATATGTAATCATGGATTCTTGTAGATTCGGTGAAAATGGAATGATCTCTTGTCTTTGTGTTCTTTCTCTCCATTACGTGTTTGTTAAGGTACATATATTTCGTCCTTTTAGTAAGGACACCTCATATCTTGATTCTCATTTGTTTTAGCTACTTTGATTCGTTCGATATTCCGTCTGATTTGCTATCTGTACTTATGACTCCTTGATATTCGTTGATATTCTGTGTGATTTGATATTCGCATTCATGATTCCTTTGATCTTTGTTTGAATATGATACTAAATCCATTATCTTGATTGAATTACTGTAACTTCTTCAGTTTGCTTAAATCTTTGCCCGAGCTATTTGAACTAGTCATGGAGGTACCATGACCATGTCATTGATGCACCAATGGCATAACACTATCTGTGGCGGTGTAATTAGTCCACGGCGTTCCCTTTTGAATGATGGCATTTGATTATTATTAGCATACATATGTATGTATACTCGTCATTGTACTTGTGTATATGGATATGACTTTGTTTTGCAGGGAGCGTATGGATGCATCCTAGGTACTTTGTTCCGTTCAGTTCAGGTGAATGGTTGTGTGTGTGTTATACACCCCATATCATATTTGGTACATCAGGAGTTGCAAATCCTGTGTACAACTTATTATGTGACTATATGATTATATCTGTTTAGGGTCTATTCATGTACCATGTTTAGACATTTATCTGAGCTCGTAGGCATTCCTTTGTTATTCTCGATTCTTATTCATTTGATTCATATTTCGTATGATATTTGGTTACCAGGTTCTCATGATTCGTTTCATTCAATCTTTTGTCATATTACCTTTTTTATTATTATATATGTTCACTGAGCGTTAGCTCAGCTGCATTTTTCTTTTCCTGCGGCAGGTAATAAGCGGGAAGCTAGGATTTGAGTGTTGAGAGTAGGAAGCTTTTAGAGGACCGACCCTTGATAGATTTCCTTTATTTGGATGTATGTTTAAGACTTATTTCGTTTGAAGATCTCTTTTCATTTAGACTTTGTTGGAATTTAATACTTTTGGAAGTCATTTTGTTACATGACTTAGTATTTTTATTTAATAAAGTCTTCCGCTTACGTTTATATGTTCTGATATGACACCATAATGTGACTCTTGGTCTCTTTATCTTAGTGGGATGTTACAAGAAGTAAAGCCATATGTGCAATGGACACCCCTTAGGGGGAGATTATTAGCCTTAGTTTTTAGTAAAGTGATGGTCATTTAATATTTCCGACCTTGTATTAGAATAGTTTATGTTCTCGGGAATCGTTAAGCTAATTGTGTATAGGTTTCGGGCTTAAGACCATAAGTAAACAAAGCTCGATCCATGGAAACCCACTAAAGGCCCATGACTGACCCTTCTCTTTGTATAAATACCCTCTCTATAGCTTAGAGAGGGTGTTGGTTCTTTCATTTTCTCATTTTATGCAAAGTCCCTTCCACCTCTTTCTCTCTTCCTCTCCATCTCTCTAAAATTCTCCTCTTCCTCTTCCTCTTCTTCTCTTCTAATATTATTTCTTGTGTTATTATGTGTGAAACATGGTAAGCTAAGCTCCTGGGACCTGTGGGTTATGGGCCCACCATGCTTCCACTACGCCACTCTAATACCACATATTAGATGATATGATCTTGATTTATGGATATCGTGTGTGTGAATTAAGGTATGATAGTGTGTGTGTGAGTGTTTAGAGAGAAAAAGTATGTGTGAATTCTATAAAGAGAAAGTGTTTTTCCTATTTCCACTTGGTATTGACACAAATGAAATGGTGTAGGTGATTACATCATTTTGTTGGCATTTATGCCTTATTTATACTAGAGATGTGCTAAGTATAAATAAATTACAATAGTAGTCCCTATACTATTTTTTATTATGCACATTGATCCTAATCTTTATCAATCCTATTATTACATCAAAAATATGGAATTTATCTTTAATTTAAACACAAACCATGTTAAAAGATTCATTTGAGAAATAATTCTAAGAATGACTAAGGGTAGGATAAGACATGGGATATATTTCTGGATTAGACACATAACATAAACAAAACAAATAGAATCCCTAAATCCACACTCTCACCGTCACTAGTCGCACTTAATTCTATAAGGTAGAATCCATGAGTAGTTCAAGAGCCTTCAAATGATGGATACATCGAGTTAATTCCCTTATACATTCAAGAGCCTTTAGATGGTCACCAAAGGTATCCTTAAGGAGGTTGTTACCACATGCGGGAGGTCTCGAGTTCGAGCCTCCTCGTGGGGGTTTTCCTTCAGGAGCTAACAAGGAGTGGGGGTTTTTCCCAATAAGGAGAAGGTTTAGAGTTTGCCTTACTATATATATATATATATATATATAGCGGTTCGACGTAGAACGGATATCGTATATATATAATTACTATTTATACCACACATTTGGTATATAGTATACAATCAAAGGCCTAGCACAAAGCACATAAAGGATCGAGAAGGATTGCGTGCGCGGATATCGGACATCGGTAAACGACTCGTGAATTTTTTTTTAAAAACAGTCATAGTCCAGGTTTTAAAAAACAACATAGTTTGCTATGACTCGTGCTCTGGTACCAATCTATAACACCCCCAAATTTACAACACAGCGGAATACAACATTGGGGTGCTACTTCATAATACAAGCTCACGAGTCACGGTAAACGACTTTAAAAGAAACGTTTACTAATAAAGATTACATTTGATTTTATTAAAAAGATCAGAGTTACAAGTTCCCAATAGCTTTTAGAAAACTTATTTCCAAATAAGTCACAATATGACAATTTTCCTATAAAAACATTTTATCGAATGTACAAAGTTCCCCAAGTCTATGTCCTTCGATATCCGCATTCCATCCCATCCAAGTTGGCAAGCAAATACCTGAGATAAACATGCTAAAACGTCAATAAAAAATGTTGAGTGAATCCATAGAGTTTATAAACAATCACTTTGACACAAGCATAACAAAACATTTAGTTCATAGAATAATCGCAAAGATGCTAGAGCCACGAACCGAACCTTAACCATGTGCCCAACCCGGAGTGATAGTGTTACACACTCCCAATACTAAATAAAATATGTCTCCGTATGCCCTCACAGGGAACACACGCCAGACAAGTCGTTAGGCCAAAATAGATCTATTATTATTGCATCAGCGTTTACCGGTTATCGGTAATTAACGGTCCATGAAGGAAGGGCCACAACATACCACTCATAGCAACGTTCACATAATAAAATCACCTGTGTTTAATTTTTTAAAACAAACATGTATCTCCCTCGCGGCTTTTTAAAACATAAAAAGATTTAAATGCGAGGCTATGAACTCACCGAGAAGTGATAAAGACCAGAAGTAAAATGGATCTTCGGACGAGTGGGAAGCGTCTAAGCACAACCTAAAAGACGTGACGCGGCTAAGAATGATAAAGAAGATCGATACGTAAAAGTAAATCAAATGATCATGAGATATGTTTCCAAGATATGCGTGGCATTGCACTAAGGCTTACCCAAAGTATTTGTACTCTAAAATTGATGTTCATCTTGGTCTTATAGGTAATAAAACACCTACTAAGTTTCATCCCTCAATTCTTATTTTACCTATGTGTATCTATACATTTTTTATTTCAATTCAGGACGTAAAACTCTGATTCTAAATTTAACCCATCTTCATGTAACCATAACTCCTAGTATATAAAAGATCTAAGGATGAGGCTTTCACCCCTGGAAAGACCTTTGAGTCTATTTTCCAGAAAATTAAGCCTCATCATCTAATTATTTTCTAAGCCATGGGAAATCACTTTTTACCCTTAATAATCCAAACCAGAATATTTTCTGAATTTTAACCACTTACGGAATCGGTCCTAAATCCTAATCTATAATAGCTTTGAAGTTGAATCCAAAGGGAGGTGTTAGAATAAGATGTATATTACTGAGCCATGTTTTAAAACCCAATACTTTAGTGCAAAAATCTGGAGTTAAATTCCTTTTTCAAACAGTAGTTCAGAACTAATCAATTTTAGCAAAACGGCCATAACTCGCTCATCCGGAAGAGTTATCGTATTATCCAAAGAACCACATGATCATCTTATCTTTTACCCTTCACCTATGTAAAAACCCAGTATCATCTAGTTCAAAGATTATTAGTTACTAGCCCTACAATCTTCATTACAATTTCTGGGTAGACACTATATATGTTTTCACGGTTTTAGTCGTATCTCGACCATCTGGAAGAGTTGGTGTTCCCTCCAACTCGCCACTAGGACCTGAGACATTTTCCTAACCATTTATGAAAAGATTAAATAGGCTATAAGCCAAAAATCTATCATTAAAACACAAACTATCTGCAAGCCAAACATTTTGACTAGTTTTCGTAAAACGGCCATAAATCCCTCATCCAGGATCGATACAAAACCATCCAATTCGCCACATGAAGCTTATAACTATATCTATCTAACCATGTAATTTAATTATAGGTTCCAGGCTAAAAATAATTTGTAACATGACCAACAACCTGCTGATCTAAAATAATCCCTAATAATCACTTTAAAACTCATTAATTCACCAATTCTTACACTAATTATACCTATGTAATGCCATTTCAATCTATCAAACATATCATAGACATCAAAAACATGATGTTTATGAATAAACCATGATCAAACAAATCAAGAACATGCTTACTTATAAAAGATTAAATCAAATACATGTATACAAATAGAAATCAACAATTGAAAAGACAGATTTAGGGACAACTTACAATATAATAATTTGAAGCAAAAGATCATACAATGACCCTAAGTGGGTGTGTTCTTGCTGCCGAAACCAAAGACCCATAAGAAATCTAAAAACCTTAAGTTTGTTATTCTAATCTCGGTAAAAACACTTACAATTAAACCCTTCCAACACCAATTGCATTTAATTTGATCAAAACCCTTAAAAATCAAAATATAAGAAAATCAAGAAATTGAAAAATCTTGATGTATGGTGAATTTTAATGGAAAAGAATGATGGGGCTTTATGTAGGAATGATATTAGAGTAGATTGGAAGTGATTTGGTGAATTTTTGATGGTGATTGATGGTGGTGTTGTTACTGTTCGACGTCCACAGGGAGGGAAGGAGAGAAACCAGGCAAAAATTTTGGTAAGTATTTTCTATGTGTGTGTTTTGTGGGTTCGGTTATAAGGAATAAGAGGAAAAAGGAATTGGGCCAAATTTACTTAATGGATATGGATTAAGAAAGTTGGACTAAATCAAAAATATATATGGATGTTTGTTTGGGCTGCCGAAAATAAGAAAGAAAAAGGGTGGGCTTTGCCTAATTTTTGTTAAATATTTTACATCTTTTAAAATCGGGCCCAATTACTTAGCTAGTGCGTTACAAATATATAAAACACGATTTTTGATGCGGTTTCGGCTAGAAACATGAGAAAGTCGAAAAATATAAAAATAAATAATTAAGCTCTCAAGGCTAAAATATGGAATTGTTGATTTCTTGATCGTTAAAACGGATAATTATCCAAGTCGTGACACACGAATAATCAAAATCGATGATTTTGATAAAAACCGACTAAAATTAATTAAAGAAATTTCCAAAAGTTTAGAAATTAAATAAAAGCTCGACTTAAATAATGACTTTAAATTTCGGGTTGTTAAAATAGTTGTTGTTTTTGGAAAGGTTGCACCATTCTCTATGACATCCCTGCTTTCAATCATTTTATTTTCAATTATGTCTTAAATATTTATTACACATAGCAAAAATCAAGTTTTTAAGAACATTTAATCATCAAACAAAGATTTATTTAATTCTTTGTAATTCTTTTATTTTTACATTCATTTTGATTTATATCAAAGTCAAATAAGCAACACCTAGCAAATAAGAGATATAAACATGCATTTAGAAATTTAAATAAGCTAGCTATCAAATAGTTCTTTTTTTTGGTTATTCTCAATTTAATCTACTGATACAAGATTTTGACGACTATTAGCACAAAGGAATAAAATCCACATTTTTAAAATGTGTCAAGATTACAGTTTAAGGGGATTAGGGTTTTTTGTTTTGATTTTCTTTTCTTTTAAAAAGTTGTTAATGTTTTGTAAAAGACAAGAAGTGTGACTTACCTTGCTAAAAGTACATTGTACATATGAGTTTTTTGCAGAAAAAACCGCGCACAATGGTTATGTGCCGGACACATTTTCTGTGAAAAAATGTTTCAGTTTGCCCAGAAAAATGTCCGCAATTTGAAAATTTTAGATTGTAATTTAAAAATGACTAATTCCAAATGAAATCAATCCTCGGCAACACGGCCAAAAACTTTGTGGTAAATAAAGCTATATCATTTTTTTTTTAGTAATACTATTTAAACCAATTTCCAACTAACACAAACACACTAGTAAAAAGTAATAAACCCCCGTTTATAGTAAGGTTTAGGGTAAGACCAGTCCATTCCACGGGATTGGTAAGTTCTTAGAAAGGGTCGTTTATACTACGAAAGGGGTAAATCTTATAGACTGTCACAGATCTAAATATTTACAAGATATAAAAGATGTTGTTTGGAATGTACGAGAACAAATATGGATAAACTTGATGGAAAATGGTTTGAGAATTAAAGTATAATCGATTAAAGAAATGGATAGTTTACTAAAACGATTGTCTATTTATTATAATAAAAAATCCTTTTTGGCTTTACTTTTGATTCACAAAAATGCTTTAAGACCGATTACACGATAGGAAATAATAAATAAGATATGAAACTTCCTTAACCAAGAACGTTAGACATGAGGTTAAGTTTAAACCCATTTACCCGTTGGTTAATGACATTTTGTTAGTCAACCTTACAAGGCTAGACACTAGTTGTCATAGACAAACAACTTTGAAACAAGCATTGTAGCCAGAGTCCTTTCGACCTAAATCCGACTAAAATGATGATCAACAAATGATGATTAATAAGTCCAACGTAAAACATCAGTTCATATTGATAGTTTCCAAAATTCATTGAGTTATCCAAGTTTAATCAATATTTCATATCCCCAAACAAACTGTAAACAACTTCCTTAATTATAATTCAAAACACAGAACACATAACAAGCTGATCAATATTCAAAATTGATAAAAAAAGTAGTGGAAAACGTGTTTTAAACCAAACTCAATATCAAAATATATTGATCCTTAAAGAGTTTCCTTTGAACAAGAATTCCAACCAAGCCCTAAAATTCAACTATAACCTCTATCAACACCCATCTTAGACACAACCTTCTAGATCAAATGACACTTTCCTTCAACTAAAAACTGAAATGTTATGAAGAACTAAGGATTTTCTTCAAAAATTCCCTAATAACAAGATCCTATCATTAAAGTATTATAGATGATTATAAATGAATAAAGAGATGCTTTCTCTCCAAAATAATGCTCTTATTTATAACTGAGGATGTGCAATCAGTTGATAAAATTTGGGGAGTGAAAGGTTGCACAATCAGTTGCAATACATTTGTGACTATGAGTAACGCAGGAGAAGTGCGCCGCACAAGAAAATTTGTGCGTCACACACTTTGATGTTTTGAAAAAAAAATGATATATACTTTCGTCTTGAAGTAACGCCACTTAAGGAAAATGTGCGTCGCACTTTGGCCTTGTTTCATTAATGGTCTCATATATTCTTTTCCTAGATTCTTTTTTATTTTTCATATAATGACCGTTAGTGCATTAACGGGATTCCTTGCACGTTTAGGTCCTTTTCTTCACTTTGGTCCTAGAAATAAATATTACACACCAAACAAAGCAAACTTTGGCAATATTTCATGCTTTAACATAGTAATTATTTAATTGTATTTTACGCGGGATATATTTTATGTATATTTATAAGCGTTATCATGAGTTTATATTTTGTCAACATCAAAAAAGGGAGATTGTTAATACAAATAATGTCTAAAAAAACGTTATTATATTTTTCGACCTCTCAACGTTATGATCATAGACAAAATGTAAAAACTATTTACGATAAAAATAAACAATAACAATGTATTAATCGTAAAATATCTATTCTAAGAATAATCACTTAAGTATGTACAAACAAATCATTAAGCATGATTAGTGATCAAGAATATTTTTTTTCCTTTACCATTGAACATTTTCACAAAAGTAATTTCCTTAACATAAATAAATATACAAAAATAATTTATTAATAAAAGAAAATGTTTTATATTTAAATAAAAAATTTTGATTTGGTTTTCCTCCTAAATGGAAGCTTCTATACCAGATACAAATTTCTTACAAGAAAGACAAAATAAGGAGCTAACTCAAGTGGCGCCCCCTTATAGGCCTGCGCCCCAGAATATATCTGGGACCTGCCAGGACCGCCATTCCTGTTTATAACTACTACAACTATTTCCAGCTAAAAAACATACCTCTTTCGCACAATTTTTCCAAGTCTTCTTTCCCTCGATCTAAAAACCGTTCTTTCCTCACTAATATCTTTATGCACTAACGATTGTTTGAATCTTGTTTTAAGTGATCAATCTCTTCTTCTCATGCTCTCCACTCCACTATAATTCAAAGTTCAAGAGAAAAACATTCGTATTTCCTAAGAAATGAATTATTGGTAGGCTAGTCACTTCTAGTAGGATACTCAGAGAGTGGAGTAGGACGAAGAGGAGCTTCGTAGCCGAACCACTATAGATCTTGGTGTCTTGGTTTGATTGTTCCTTCTCTCATCTCTTTATATTGTTGTGATTGTTATTTATTGTTTGATTAGTTGTAGCTAGTACATTGTTGGTTCATATTGTTGGTTGGTTAAACATATACTCGGATCTAACAAATTTTGGAAGTAAAATTTTAAAACGCCAATTTACTTGTAAATAATTCAACCCCCTTCTAGTTTACACACAAATATCAACAACTTAAAAAAGATACCATGCAAATTCCGGCAACACAAGCAATTCAACAGCGGAGGCAACAATGATTCCGACAGACAGCGGCGGCGGCGGCTGCGAAGTTTCCCAGCGAGACTGTAGGGGCGACAACAGCAACTTTTCAGGAAAGACAGATCTATACAAAAAAACGCAAATCAAATTTTTTGCAAAACATATATGTAACAAAATTTTCTGGTGATGCAGATCTATAAGAAAAAAAAGTTTCGGCGGCAACAACTCTTATCCTGCGAGACAAAATTGTAACAAAAAACGCAAAAGAATTTATAAGAAACCCAGATCTATAAAACTAACTTACCTAATAAATTTGATAATAAATACAAATAACAACTTTTATAATAAAATGTATATCACATATTAACAATAAACTTAAAAGTGGACAATACATATTCCGACAACATAACAATGGCAGCGGGAATCCGGCGAGAGAGCAGCAGTTCCGACGTTTATTTTTGGCGAATCAGGTGCGTTATTCCGGCGAGTAAGCGGTTGGCTATTTTTCGACGAAAAAGCTGATTCCGGCAACGGTACCAAAAAAATGCAAATTTTTTTTGTTAAAACTTAAATCTACAAATTAAATCATATAAAAGTATAGATCTACATATAAAACATATGGATCCACAAATAAAAACATAAATCTACATAGAAACGTTATAGATCTAAAAGTAAATACCCTCAAAACTTATCAAATAGTCATAAATTTATAAAAAAAACTAAAAAAAATACCTGGGTGGTGATGTATAGTTTTGGTGACGTCGGGCTGTGATGATGACCGATGGTGAGGGCTAACGACAAGTGGTGGTGGAGAGGAGAGATTTTTTCAATTTAGAGAGAAGAGAGGAGTTATAAGTTGGTTGTGTTTTGTGTGTTATAGATGATACTTGAGAGAAAGTGAGGTAAAAAAAGGGACGGTGTATGGGGCGGCAACCGATGATGGTGGGCCAATAACCGGCGATGGTAGGGCGGCAACCGGTGGTGGAGGAGGGTTTCGGTTTTTTCGAGTCATGGGGCGGTGGCGGCAACTATTCCGGCGACTAAGTAACGACGGTAAAGGGAAGTGGTGGTGGTAGTAAGGATGTTGTGGTGTGCATTAGGCTAGAGAGAGAGAAGATGATACATATTAAGTTAGAGAGAAGATTGTGTTGTGTGTGTTTTTTTGTTAGGTATGTAATGGGTTGGTGTGTGTTAATTTATATATATAGATAATGAGTATATGAATTTTTAACATTTTAATATTTCAAGAATTCATGAATTCAAGAATGGGTGTTTTTTCCATTATAATGTAGTATAGATTTAGAGCGTTGAAAAACGTGGAGTTTGGTAAAAAAAAGAGGCATGGAAAATGATGTACGAGTATGACCATAAGACTAAGAGTAATCTGACCAAATAATGTGACCGTCACATCAACGCCACCTCAGCTTTCTCTCTCTTAGACCAAACAGTGACTAAACACCCGTAATCTAACCGATAGGTGACCGAACATCTTTTTTTCTAAGTACAATTTCACATACAATGTATATTAAAAATTGATGTACAATACAATTTCACTTGTATTGTAGAAACTAGGTTTTCAACCCGCGCTCCGCTATGGAACGCGAGGTTTTACGTTAATTATTTGTAACGAATTTTTTGCAACGAAACAATGCTTAAAACTGAGAGTACTTGCTTCATATATTCATAAATCGTGTTTGGAATGCTTAGATACAATTTTAGCCTAAATACATACATAATTAAGAAAGTTAAGTTCAACTGTGGTTGCACGCATCTTGTGTAGTGCCTTGTCGGTCAAAGTCTTTGCTCTATGGAAGTATTCTAAGCAACGTTGCCCAAGTACTCAAATAATGAGAATCAATGTATGGCTAAATATATCAGATCTACAAATGTAGGTGAAGAATGCACTGGGTCCAGTTGTTATTATGAGTTGTGAAGAGCACCAACTATCAGTAACTTGTTGTGTATCAGTCAGTTCTGAACCATCATGAGCTCCATCTGCAATGATGATACCTGTGAGTGAAAATAACACTATAGTGTTAAACATGTAGTTATAAGTGTAACCCGTAATGTCAACTGTATAAACTCACTAAATTACTCAAGTCAAGATAGACTTTTTCTTTCCTTTCAATTTTGTGTATGAACATTTTCTTTCAGACCCAGAGTCCTACTTCAGATTATTGTGCAAACACTTTTTTATCCATTATTTTAATGTGTAAAATTTTACTTCATAGAATATGATTAAAAACTACTTGATTAGAATTATTTTTTATTAAGGATTTAGAACGTTGCAAGACGACTCAACACATTCGACCCATTCCTTTTCAACCCTTTATGAATCAAACACATTCCAAATTGACCCATTAATATAAACAAATGAGTTAAAAGTGCAGACCTTGAGCACATGCATTTTTTGTCTCATGGATTTGTTTCTGCCTCATATTCTGCTTATGATATGTCAACGGGGTTGATCTTTTAAGAAAAATAAGCCTACAGAAAACACAGAAGGGTCAGATGCACATTATATTGAACAACAAAGCATAAAAATTAAACAAAAAAGACTCCATGTCACACTTTCAAGACTTTTTTTAACAATGTTCTTAACGATGAGGTATGATAAATATAAATATGTTGGGAAGAGAATGGTTTACGTGGATTGAATCTAACATACTAATACAATTTGTTGTACTTACTGTTTGGGTGGAAATATAATCAAGCAATGAGCAAAACACACAAATTTTAGTGTTGATTCAAATAAAAAGATATGGACTTACATTTAATAGTAAACAATGGGGCAAATTTATTAAGTGATGCTCATATTTCCATGGGACATATAATGAGTTTTTAGTGTTTGGATACAACACAATGAAAAGCCAAGCTCAGAGGGTGTGGAGGAAAAACCTTTCTACGACTTTTTTTGTTAAATAAACTAATGAATCTTAATAGTGAGTGCTTGTTACAAGGTACCTATAGGCGAAAGGTAAAATAATGTCATATAGAAAAAATTGGATTGTGTGTTAATCCAAGAGTATATATCTTGTGAGTGTATAAAGACTTAGTGAAGTCTTAGATTGGTTCTAGCTAAGATTAGGACTCGAAATCTAGCTTAGTGTCGGAAAAGAAAGTAAGCGACGTGTAAATGGTTTTCTCCGCCTAAAGGGAGCTTGTTGACATAGTGAAATCTCGAGTGGAGTACTCGGGGAGTGGAGTAGGGCGAAGAGGTGCTTTGTAGCCGAACCACTATAAATCTTGGTGTCTTGGTTTGATCGTTTCTTTCCTTATCTCTTTATATTGTTATTGTTTATTTAGTTCATTACATTAGATAATTTACTTGTGATTCATATTGTTGATTGATTGACATACAACTCGAATCAAATCATTTTATAAGCAAAGTTTTAAAACGGATAATTAACTGGTAAACTATTCAACCCCCCCTTCTAGTTTCCTACAAACTATTTAAATATAAATCGTGAAGTAAACCATACTCTTCGTATTTAACGTGTGTGCCCCCAATAGGCTCACGTATTTCTAACGTATAACTTGCGGAACCGACTACCAAATTCCAACAGCTCCCACTTGGGAGGCGGAGTAGCAGGCTTGCAGATATACTGATAATTGGCAATGTCTAGCAAACACACACAATTACCTTTAGATTAGAAATACTTGAGATAATAGTTTCAAGAACAATCTCAGCTTTCAATGGTTATGTATTATCTTGCTATATAATCATTCCTTTGTTTAGATACCGTTAAACCATGGATATGGATCCTAACTCATTCCATATAGTTTAACATTTTAGTTTTTCGTTATAGAAATAATTCAGATATACCATACGGTAAAAGAAATTTGGGAAACTTTGTTAATCACCCATCAAGTTAATAGCCAAGTCAAAGATAATAAGATCGACCTTTTGGTTCAACAATATGAACAATTCGTTATTTCCGATGACGAATCTATATATAGTACTTTTGCTAGATTTAATACTATTATTACTAGTCTTAAAGCTCTTGGTGAATGTTATTCTAGCAAAAACTACGTAAGGAAGTTTCTTAAGGCTCTACATCCTAAATGGAGAGCAAAGGTCACGGCGATTGAAGAGTCGAAAGACTTAACGTCACTATCTCTTGATGAGCTTATCGGGAACCTCACAGTTCACAAAATGATCATCAAGAAAGATTCCGAAATAGTCAAAGCAAAAGTTGAAAGGAAATCTGTTAGCCTCAATTTATTGAGTCGAACAAGGAAGCTCGGTCACTCTACGATGGAGCTTCGGTCTTTAATTAGTTAATGTTGTAACAGGATAATATCGGGAATCGGGCTCGATAGTTAATCTAATATTGTATATGTTTCGGGTTTAATCCCAAACAAAACCCGAGCCCGGGTCCTAGTTATATATCCCGCGCGTCACATTTAATGTGTAGGGGTATATATATATTTAGATATTTTCTAAAATATCTAAATATATATATAGATATTTTCTTATGAAAATATCTAGTTTTATATCTAGTTTTCATTTTTAATATATCTTTTTTCTCTCATCTCTCTCTAATCTCTCTCTCTTCTTTCTCTCTCTAACCTTTATCTCTCCTTTTCTTTTCTAGTTTTTCGATTTGTGTTTGATGTTATGAAGTGAAGTGATAATCGGAACCTACAATTGGTATCAATCGCCTCGGGTGGATTTCGTGGTTTGTTTTATTGTATTAGCTATTGATCGTTGGTTTGTTTTTGTTGTTAAATCCTAAAGAATTCGGCAGTTTGGAAGCGTTCGTTTTGGTGATACTCGGGTGCAAAGAAGAGAAAAAACGAGCAGAAAAACGTTGGCACCAAACGCGTGAAAAACGAGCGAAAAACGTCACGATCGAACGAGCGGAAATCGCAAGGATCGAACGAGTGGAAAATCGTTTGGATCGAACGAGTGACAAATCGCAGCGATCGAACGAGCGGACCGAACTAGCGATCGAACGAGCGATCGAACTAGCGATCGAACGAGCGGATCGAACGAGCGGATCGAACAGAAATAAAAAAAAAAAAAAAAAAAAAAAAAATTAAAAAAAAAAAAAAAAAAAAAAAAAAAAAAAGAAAAAAAGAAAGAAAAAAAAAAAAAAAAAAAAAAAAAAAAAAAGACGAACGAGCGATCGAACGAGCGGATCGAACGAGCAAATTTTTTTTGGACCGAACGAATTTTTTTTAGAAAACTTGTGTGACGAAACGGGTTTCAGTAAAACAGCCATAACTTTTGATCCGTAAGTCCGTTTTAGGCCCGTGACCTCTCAAATCGAAGAGAAAAACGAGACGGATCACGCTGTAACCACCCTTTGGCAGGTTAAGGATTTTTCGAGGCCCAAAAAGCTTGTTTTCTATGATTTTTTGACATTTTTCAGTTTTTTCTGGAATTTTTGGCCGCTGATTCCGCATCAAATCATTCACGGTTTTCTATTGATTCTGTAAAATCCCGTTAATTCATTTATCGGTTTTAATCATAGACGTGTAAAATCCCGTGAACGTGAATTGCTTACAAAACCACAACTTCAATCACAATATCCACTTAAGATCCAACAAAATCTTTCACACTTCATAATTCATAACTATTCATTCATCATGTCTACTCTAGTTAACACATCCTCAACAGAAATTTCAGTTGTCAAGCAGAAATACGATGAGCTACTCACAAAGAGTCTGTTAACTAGGTCACAATTTGAAGGTCAACTCAAAGAGAAAACTAAGGTTATTTCGGATTTAAAGGTTAAGGAAGGAAAAGACATTGACACGATGATTGAGATGGAGAAACAGATAAAGTTTTTAAATGAAATTCTTTATAAACGCAATCAGTCAATTCAGACCATTCACATGTTAGCACCCAAATGCGCTACGTATAATGGTAGATCAACCTTTGCAAATCCAAAGTACCTCAAGAAAGCTCAATCTGATAAGCCTCGTTTGTATGAGATCCCATATGATACTTCTGATCCTGCAAACAGATTTTGCCCCGATGGGGAAGAGACAGTGACTCTTGAAAAAGAGAGTAGATCAAAATTGGATAAAGACAAAGTGAAACCATATAATTACACATATCAAAACAGTCTTTATGAAACTTTCAAACCACCATCCAAAGCCTATCTTGATCAGTTGGAACGCGCTAAAGAAGTTAGGAAGACAATGTGGAGAAAAACGTTTGTTAGGACAAAACCAAACATTGCTAAAAACGTTGGCTTTCTACCCATGTCTAAATCCATTAGTAAAAGTAGACTACTTTATAACGAAATGACAAACAACTTCAATCATTTTAGAACAATTTGTCAACAAACTTGGTCTAATCATACTAGTAGTGCATTTCCTAACCCAACTGCTAAGAGTATGGAAGTTTTGATCAAAATCTTATTAATGCCTCTTTAGACAAACTATACATACAATTCTTGTTTTATTCATGAACTGAAAAAGAAAATGAATGCTGATTTGGATACTTTAATTCCCTGTGAAAAGGAGCTTGCGAACTTGAATCAGAAAAGGCTGGATTTTCCAAAACATATATAAATCTACTTCTCGAAGATTGTGTGTCTAAAGATGTTTACATGTTCATATTTGCAATTCTCTGTCTATTAAATGCTAATACTGAATTACAATGCATGTATCTTCATAAAGTCAAAGAATGTGAATGTCTTGCACTAAAGCTTTCGAAACGAACTGAATCTGTTAACAAAGAAGTTCATAATAATTTGTTAAAAAGTTTTTCTAAACTTGAAAAACACTCGATTTCTCTTGAACTTTCTTTACAACATTGTAAAGAACAGATGAAAAACAACCCAGTTTGCAAAGAAAATGCTTCCAATGTATTTCGAAAAGAACGTGAACAATATCATGAAATACAAGATTTGAAAGCTCAAATGCAAGACAAGAAATTGGTGATAAATGAGTGTAAAGAAACTTCATTTTGGTAACAAAAGGAAAGTCTGTGGAAAACTCATTTGATAAACCCATCTGTTGTTCGAACCAACCAAAAGCTTCAACGATTCCAAAACCATCATTTTTTCGGAAAACCGACTCCTTTTACAAATTCTCCTGAAATGAGAAGTTTTCCAAACATAACAGTCGTTAAATAAAACTAATGAGTCGGTAGGATGGTTTATTTAAACCAGTCACTCAACAGAGTTTGCCTCAGAAAAGAAACCAAGCGGTTCGAAACACAAATGTGCTTAAACCAGGAATGTTTAGAATTGCCTCCACCACAGCACAAAACAGAACACCACAGTTGCCTCATGCTTCTAGGAATACTAATCCTCACATGTCTAAATCTTCAGGAGTAATTCACAGTACTAGTGTTAGCAGACCACAGCTTAAGAGCTATCAAGTGAAAGAAAAGGTCGTGCCAAACATTAGTCAAGTGAAGTTTACAAAGAAGGAAGTAGAAGACCATCATAGGATTTCTAGTATTTCTAAGAAAACAAAGTCTGTAACTGCGTGTAATGACAGTTCAAACTCCAGAACTTCGAATGCGAATGCTGTTTGTGCAGAATGTGGAAAATGTGTGTTTAATTCTAATCATGATGCTTGTGTTTCTCGATACTTGAAAGACGTGAATGCTAGAACTAAGAAGCCTTGTATAGTGCCTATTAGTGCTAGTAAACCCAAGAGAAAAGCGAACAAATCTGTTGCAACACCCCATAAGAAAACAGTTGCATCAGATACCACTATTCAGAAATCCAAGAGTTACTTAAAAGTAAGTTGTATGAGAATACAAATCAGGAATGGAAATGGTGGATAGCTAAGAGATGTCCATCAGGTTATACATGGACACAAAAGCCGCTTAGGACCAAAAAGATATGGATGCCTAAGGTTAGGAAAGATGATGAATCAACAAGTGTTAGTCCCACTATAGACATTGTCTCTAGGATAACTAATATCTTAAAGATATCAAACTTCATAGGATCCAATTTGTCCAATATTCCATCGTCCTCTAATTCTCTTGCAGATTGTACAACTCATCCTATTCATTGTTGACTCTGGATGCACAAAGTAATGACGTTTGAACACAGCAGTTCAAGCCTCGGTCATCAATGTCTAATGACGTTTGAACACAGCAGTTCAAGCCTCGGTCATCAATGTCTAATGACGTTTGATCACAGCAGATCAAGCCTCGGTCTTCATGGCAATGACTTCTGATCATAACCGTTCAGAACTCGGAATTCAAGACCACAGCAACGAACCGTCAAGTTCAAAGCTGGTTCCAAAAGTTGTTCCTTAAGCAATCAAGACAGCTACATCACGACAAGAGTTGGAATTACTATTCCACCATCATATAGCAATGCTGAGGACAACAGGTAAATATATACAAAATCAGAAAATCAGAAAATTTCCAAAAAGAATCTTCTCGACATGTCTCTTGGAATCGATAACATTTACGTGCTTAGAAATGTCGATTAACATTGACACGGGTGTGTAAATGAAGTTCGAGCGAGAGTTGCAAATAGTTTCAAAACATGTCATTTCTAATTTTCTAAATGGCTTATGTGCAAATGTCAGTACATAACCCGGACTTCAAATAAAGGAAGGTTTATAACTTATCCTCACAACGAGAAAATTAACGTTTCTCGGTCTTGAGCTGTTCTTACAAGACATTCAATGTTTTTAGCTCAAGAAAAAGGATAGTGTACGTTTCAGTGCGCTTACCCTTACCGTTAGAAGAGAAGTCCTCTAACATCTGGTTTTTCAAAAAGTTGAACACAATTTTTCAAGAATTTCTCGATGACAATTCATAATCTTTCAAAATTGTGTGTTCAACACTCCATCCCTCACAGTGTTTTCAAAAGACAACAATTTCTCAATTGGTCCTATTTTTGAGGGGGAGTTTTTCGAAAAACAAAGTTTTAATGTTCTTGGATACATCAACAACGACAATTCTTATGTATTCAAAACATTATCCAAAATGTTCCAAACCATTCATGCTGACCATATTTTCTCCCACAGAATTTTCAAGACATATTTTAATCACAAGGTATTTCAAAAACTAAGTGTTTATTATTTAAAATAAGGGGAGAAAATGTATTTAAAATATGATCTAAATGACTCAAAGTGCTGAACAGTAAGAAAAGGTTTTATGGTTCGATCTTATACCCAACAACATCTTAATTTCACGACGATTCTGAAGTCATAAGGTGGTTAGGTTAGGAATCAATCCTATGATCCAACCAGAACCGGAGGATCTACCCAAGGATAATCCAAAGTTAGAAATAGCAGTCCTTAGGTATGATTGGAGATGAATGTATATGGGAAAAATGCTGACTAAGATTGAGTTAACACCGGAACAATCACAACAAGGTGTTAGTAATGACGTCTTGGTAAGCATTGAAGGCGTTGAAGAATTAAAAAGAAATGTATGGATAAAGGGTGTAAACAAAGAAGCCCTCCACACAACTTAAGGCAGAAACCGGGTCAATACATATGCTATCAGAATCACAAGATGATTGCTGGTATTGAAAACGACATCATGGACCCAGTGATGCAATGCACAACCCTTCCCAGCCATTCGGGTTTCTCTCAACAGAAACTTGTCTCATTTGTCACGGAGATACACACGTTATCTATTGACATCTCATTCCGAGATCGTTGATATTGAATAGGTGGCAAACTACTCCACCTCCGAGTACTAAAAACCAAAGATGCACTAATCGAGTCTAGAGCCAAGAGATCATCAAAATCTATTTAGGCACCCATTCCATTTCAAACACTTGTTGAACACATCAGGTCACAAGCTTGTAATCAGAGTCCTACGCAATATCATTGTTATATTGCCAGAACATTCAGAAGTGATACTCTTTAGTATTCACAAGACGAATGTAAATCCTTCCAGTGTCATCATCAAACGCACACTGCGTTAGGTTACTTGCGAGATTCCTAAATGAATCAAAACTTGTGACAAGTATCTCGATTTGGTCCAGTTAAATAATTGACGTTGATGAATTTGATAAAAACAATTACACTTTTTCGATGTGTTACAAAAACACTTTAACAGTGACACGTCGATTGATTTTCAAATCAATTTTCTGTTTAACACAAACGTAAATCTGCAGTCAACACGGTGGTAACGGCAAACCACAATTCCCATTCAAATGCTCAATCTACAAAGACAAACTATCTTGAAGCAATAAGATTAAAAGACAAAGACTTCCGCAAACTCTGTTTGAAGCTTTCAGATAATGCAAAAGTATGAGCATGTTGCCAAAGACATAAGATCGCAAGATGGCAAAGACATAAAAACAATGACAGAAAGGCACAAATTTTAAATTCGCAAAGCATTTTGAAAGTGATAGTTTTATTTATTGGAAAAATAGATTCGAGACATATGTTAAATCAAAAGATCTAGATCTTTGGCATGTTATTACCAATGGTGATTTTCAACCTATTGTACAAAATCCGGAAACCAAATTAGATGAGGTTATCCCTTTTGAAAAACAAACCGATGATCTCAAAAAGAGACTTGCGAAAAATAATGAAGCCAAAATGGTTATTTACAATGCTTTGCCAAGAAAAGAATATGAAAGAATTTTCATGTGTAACACGGCAAAAGAAATTTGGAAAACTTTGTTAATCACCCATCAAGGTAATAGCCAAGTCAAAGATAATAAGATCGACCTTTTGGTTCAACAATATGAACAATTCGTCATTTCCGAAGACGAATCTATAGATAGTGCTTTTGCTAGATTTAATACTATTATTACTAGTCTTAAAGCTCTTGATGAAGGTTATTCTAGTAAGAACTACGTAAGGAAGTTTCTTAGGGCTCTACATCCTAAATGGAGAGCAAAGGTCACGGCGATTGAAGAGTCGAAAGACTTAACGTCACTATCTCTTGATGAACTTATCGGGAACCTCAAAGTTCACGAAATGATCATCAAGAAAGATTCTGAAATAGTCAAAGCAAAAGTTGAAAGGAAATCTATTGCTTTAAAGGCTAAGAAAGAATCTAGTGATGAAGAGTGTTCGACTTCCGGTAGTGAAGACGAAGAGTACGCCATGGCGGTAAGAGACTTCAAGAAGTTCTTTAAAAGAAGAGGTAGATTCGTGAGACAACCTCGGAACGACAAAAAGACGTTCCAAAGAAGCCGTGATGACAAGAACGGTAAAAGTGATAGAAAATGCTTTAGATGCGGCGACCCGAATCATCTTATTGGAGAATGTCCAAAACCACCGAAAGATAAGAACCAAAGAGCTTTTGTCGGAGGCTCTTGGAGCGATAGCGGTGAAGAAGATGATGAGAAGGTCAAAGATGAAACGTGTCTTGTAGCTCATGCATCAAGTGAGGTATGTTCCGAATCATCTTACTTTAGTGATGAAAACTCATCAATTGATTATTATACTTTAGACAACGAATATGATAAGTTATGCAAAATGAGTCTAAAGATAACCACTAAGAACAAAAGGTTAAAAGCCATTAGAAATAGTCTAGAAAACGAGCTTAAAGAATTAAAAGAAAACGAGCTTAGAGAATTAAAAGATAAATTATCCACACTCGAGAAAAACAAGGGAGTTGATCTCGATTGTGCAAAGTGTCATAAGCTTAAAATTGAGAATGAAAAACTAAAAGAAGAATTGACTAGATTAAATAAATTTGAAAAGAGTACACATTGCTTAAATGTAATGTTAAGTAATCAAACCCTCCGGTGATAAACTAGGTTTAGGGTTTAATTCATTTGAAGCATCATCTAGTGGAAATAAGGAAATAAAATTTGTAAAAACTCAGAAAAAGGTGTCCTCTGATGGAGGTCCCATAAATATGGGCAGCCCCTAAAGTGCCCAGGCGGCCCCCAAAATAATTATGGGACCGCCACCAGCAACGCCTGGATCTGAGAAAAAGGGTATCTTTTCAAAAATCTATTTTGGGTCCTAGACCAAAACACATCATTGTAAACAAAGCCAAAGTTCCCGTTGCTAGTGACAATGAAGTTAAACAATTCTATAAGCCATTATCAAAACCCGGAGTTGAATTTTCGAAACCAAACTTTAGATCAAAAACTCCACCTCCTAGAAAAGTCAATAATAATTATCCTCGTGCTAAAACACCGCAACCAAAAAGGAACATTGGTCGACAAAATCAACCTCATGGCTTTCCTATAACTTAGAACAACTTTCCACATCAAAGTTACAAGCCATGGGAAATGTGTTCTCCATTTCCTCATCCCAACCAATTGCATCAAATGCAAGGGATGTTTAACACTAACAATTTTGGACCCTTGAGATATTGGGGACCAAATATTTGAGTCATTGTACTATATAAATAGATGTGCCTTGGAGTCGACTTAGAACCTGACGAATGGATCAAGGATAGCGGATGTTCCAAACATATGACGGGCAACCGAAAGCTCTTCTCCACTTACAAGGCATACAATGGAGGTAACGTTATTTTTTGTAGTAATCTTCGCGGGAACATCATTGGAAAATGTACGATTTCTAATGACATATGAACATTCGATGACTATAGCAAGAGTTGCTAGCCATCAAAAACAAACAAAAATTTGTTTACAAGAACGTCTAAAGATCTTTAGGCAAAGGGCTGTTGCCCTACAAGTATAAAGACACTACAAAAATGAGTAATTTTCTTCTTGTTTTTGTTGCTGATAAAGGACTTCATGAATCCTTTTATAAAAATTGTTTATAAAAATTGTTCCGCGTTTTATTGGTATCAGAGCCATGAACGATGAACTCTATAACTAACAGTCCTGATCATTCTTCTCAAGAAGATGATGAAAACCATCGAATTTCCTTTTCGGAATCCCGACATGGATTTGATGTTAGTCTTATGATGAAACAAGACCTTTTGAAT